>JABCJZ010000160.1:0-16894 GCA_013184445.1 Fusarium sp. NRRL 53497
CCTCGTCATCGCTATCATCATCACTATCATCATCGTCATCTTCTTCCTCCTCTTCTTCGGGAGTTTCCTCAAGTCTGGACTGCTTTGGGACGGCGCCTGTGTTCATCGAGTCCAAAACTTGCATTGTCGACTTGCGTTCCAAAGCAGGGGCAAGCTTTTCATCAGATGCTGATTCAGAACCCTGAATCTGGCTGAAAAAACCGCCACCATCCGCGCCTTCATCATCAAACGAGTCACCTAAAGTCTTGTTTGTCTGTGTAGTGGACGCCTCATTGGTTTCTCCTGCAGGTTGAGGAATAAGGGGAATCCCTTCTTCATATCGTTCGTCGGAATCTTGGCCCTCTGGGCTCTTCAGATCACCCCCAATAGATATAGATGAGGAATGCCCTCGCCTTGGTGCGTCCAGCCCATCGGATGTCTCCTCTCGCTGGTATAGCTCCTCCTCTGCGTCTGCTTCCTTCTCAGTCTCCTCTAAAACATCCAGCGCCTGGTTGGAGGGGAGAGGTTGCTGGTCGTCCACCTCCAAGCTTGGGTGGGCAGGCGGAACAGGTGGGAAAGAGTTTGTTCGGTCAGTAGGAGGCATAAACTTGAAAGGGTCGGTATCAGTGCGGCTCAGAGCCCATTCGCCATCCTCTTCGTCGCCAAAGCTGATTTCGTGAGACACTGTGCGAGCAAAGGACATGGAGCTTGAGTGCTGAGAGACCGGTGCCTTGGGTTGTGAGACAGCCTCGACTTCGGTTTGCTCGGTGACAGCCTCCGTGGAAAGCTCTTCTTGTTGTGTTTGGTTTGGTACTACGTCGCCAGAAGCTAGCCAGTCATTGCCGTCATCCTCCTCATCCTCTTGTGAGAGCCAGGCGTTGGCAGCACCACTTTGTTCTGAGTTTTGATCGTTTTGCGACAGGACATCTGGAGTCGTAGGCTTGTCGGGTTGAACGACCGTGTCTGATGTGGATGACGTCGCATGTGCGGGAGCCTCGGTGGAGCTGGTAGGATCGGGATTGTTTGGCATCGTGGCCAGATCTGTCGCTTTTGGCGATTCAGAAGCCATCGCGAAGCCGATCTAGGCGTTGGCTCGTTGGATGAAAAAGGAACGAAGTGCAATTCAATAGCAAATACTTTTTGCAATCTTGTCAGCGGACCGGTTTCAGTACAAAGGGGCTAGCTAATCTGCGCGGAGCTTGGACGCAGCTCTACGGCCTTCAAGGGGGTAGGGAGTAGAGGGGCCTAGTAATCAGAGTTGGAGAGATCGCGTACTTAGTATACAAGAATCGAATCGAATGTTTTCGCGTTTAGTTAGAGTCGCCCTTTCGCCATGGTCATATGGGGAACGAGAGAGGCGTTTGCTGGAGTTGGAAGGGAAACGTTCTGGAAGTACAGTACAGATCTCAAATGCAAGTGCAAGTTGGCATGTACCAAAATATGGGGACCCAGAAAAGGCAACTGCCACCCGTTCGGTGCCGCACGATGAAGGAATTATGTACTAATGGATACTCAACGAATACGAGGTATTGGGGTCTTGGAGGTAGTAACAAGATAGCCGACATATCTCAAGCTTTAACTGAGCATTGGCTATAGTTTTTATGAGACTTAACGTCGCATCCTGCGTATTCAGTACAGAAGATCTCTTTAGAAGCTTCCTATCTAGTAATGTTTTATTTCAACCAAGCACGCACCTTGCATCCAGCTGGATCTTGCCGAATCCGCTATCTTTCCCAAGCAACGGACCCGCGGATTATCCGCCCGTGGTCTGACTTCCTCATCAACGACTGGAATCTAGACCTAACTCTTTCGTCTTTGATTAGGTACAGTAACATAACATCTGTTGACCCCTGGTCCCTGGGCGTATTCTTGGCCCATTCCATTCCTTTGGGCTTTGGCCAACTGAATACAGTATCATGGCAATTTTAAATTCCATCCATTCAAGTTGATTGCGCTACCCTGGAGGATCATTTCTCTTTTTCAGTAAATCAATGTTCAAGGGTATTATCTATGCTATCATTAAAGATTACAACTTTTATCCTCAGTCTAAACTCGCAAAGCACAATCAACTGTCCAGAGCCTGTGCCTCACACATCTTGCGATACAATCCACCTTGCGCAAGCAGCTCCTGATGAGTTCCAGCTTCAGTGATCTTGCCACCTAGGAAAACACAAATCTTGTCAGCATCCTTGATTGTGCTCAAACGATGAGCAACAGCAATTGTGATGCGATCTCCTTCCTTTGCTGCTTCAGCCAAAGCCCCTTGCACAGTCTTCTCACTCTCAGTGTCGAGAGCACTGGTGGCCTCATCAAGGAGAAGAACCTTGGGGTTACGGATAAGCGCTCGTGCAATGGCAATTCGCTGTCTTTGACCTCCGGAAAGTTGTGCGCCGTTTGAACCAGCTTGTGTATCGAGACCTTCAGGCAGAGATGAAACAAAGTCCCAGGCATTGGCTGCACGAAGGGCTGCCTCAATTCGCTCGTCTGGAACCGAATTGACAGGATCCTTACCCTCAGTCTCTGGGTCGTCGACACCAAGAGCAATGTTCTCTCGTATTGTGCCCTGGAAAAGGGTCGGCTCCTGTTGGACAAGACCAATAATACGACGGTAGAGGCGAGGGTTAAGTGTGGGAAGGGCCGAGTTAGCAATGCTAATAGTGCCGCTTGATGGGTCGTAGAACCGTTCGAGCATGGCAATCATGGTCGACTTTCCACATCCAGAAGCGCCCACTAAGGCCACAAACTGTCCTGGCTTGACGTCCAGGTCAATGCCGCGCAGAACAGGAGCGTGAGGTCGAAGAGGGTACGAAAAGCGGACGTTGTCCAGAACAACGGGACCTCCCGATTTAGGGCCATTATCGCAGTTCTCGAGTGTTTCTTGGACATTAGGCTGGTGTTGATTGAGCCAGAAGATGTAGTTGGCAGCATTGACTCCCTTGGTGATACTGGTTGAGAACTGGAAGAGCTGGGCAGAAGCCTGACCGGAGTAGAAGACACCCAGGAAAGCGACAAAGAAGTTGTACATCGAGATATCCCCATATGACAGAAGGCGACAACCGTACCAGAAACCGAGAGCCTGGAACCAGTACTCAATCGATTGGGTCAGAGCAAAGAAGATCATGATTTGGAAAAGGTCATTCTTCGATCCAGTGACAGCTTGGTTCAGCTCATCCACGTACTTGTCCAGGACTGACTCCTCGATAGCCAGGGACGAAACGGTTCGAATGGCAGTGATAGCCTCGGAGGCAATAGAAGCGCTGGTAGAATATCGCTTCGAGGTGTCTCGATCCAATTTGGCATCAAGGCGAATTTTGAAGTAGCCTGAGCTGACTAGGGGAGGAAGACCAGCACAGACAACCACCAAACCCAACTTCCAGCTGTGGATAATAGCTAGAAGACTGCAAGCAAGCAAGTTGAGAATTGCGATCAGAATGAGAGCAACATTGAAGCCCATCAATTCCAAGATAGACTGGGGATTGGAGTCAACGCGACTGGCTAGAGCACCTGTACTATTCTCCTTCCGGTCGAAGAACTGGAGGTCTTGACGAAGCATATCCCGAAGACTCTGCTTGCGAAGCTTGTGGCTGAGGAACTGGGCGATGGTGTTGGTAGCATAACCAAGAGCGAAGTACGAGACCAGCAAACCGGCGGCAAGGACAATNNTTGCCGGCCTCGAGACGCTCCTGGACGTGGGTTTCATATTGGGTAACTGTCTTGCTAAGACCAAGCTCTTCCTTATCTCCTTCAGGGGTGACTTCCTCTTCCTCCTCGGCTAAAACATTGTTGGGATCATTGTCAACTGCAAGGTTCTGGATCTTAACGAGCTTTGCATAAGCACCGCCTTGAGCAATCAAAGACTCGTGAGAACCCTGTTCGACGATAGAGCCTTTGGACATGACAACGATGTTGTCAGCCTTACGGATAGTTGCGAGCTTGTGAGCAATGACGATGGTGGTACGACCTTCAGATGCCTTGTCGAGTGCTTGTTGAACAATGCTCTCTGCATGGGGATCAAGAGCACTTGTTGCTTCATCTAGAAGCAGGACCTTGGGCTGCGATACAACACTGCGGGCGATAGCGACACGCTGCTTCTGACCACCAGACAGAAGTCCACCTCGCTGTCCGATCTGTGTGCTGTAACCGTCAGGAAGTTCCATGATGAAGTTGTGAGCAAAGGCCATCTTGGCAGCCTCCTGAATCCGTTCCATCTGTTGTTCGGCGGGGGCATTCTCCCACTCAGTTCCGACCAAACCATGCTTGATGTTGTCGAAAACGGATCCCTCAAAGAGCACAGGTTCTTGCTGGACAAGACGAACATTTCTGCGCAACCAGTTGAGGTTAAGCTTGTCAATAGGACGACCATCGAGCTTGATGGTGCCAGACTTGGGGTTGTACCAGCGCTCAATCAGACCAACAATGGTACTCTTTCCAGATCCGGATTGGCCTACCAGAGCAGTGACCTTGCCAGCGGGGACATCAAGGGAGAAGTCCTCCAGTACTGTGACACCAGGTCTGGTTGGATAGGCAAACGAAACATTCTCCAGCTCGACATGTCCAACAGTCTCGGACGGCATCTCACCATCCTTGGAAAGGGGGTCGATAGCCGACGCTCGGTCAATGAGAGTGAAGAGTTGAGCTGCGCCAGACATGGCACGGCTAAAGTCGATTGTGTAGGGGGTAAGCTGGGTCAACTGAACAGCCGCAATAACGACGGAGAGGAGAACTGTGAAAATGACACCCGAGCTCTCGATTTCACCAGTCGAGAGCATACGGACACCCTGCCAGAAAGCGAGACCAAATCCGAGGTATATAATGGTGTAATCCGCTGAGAACATGAGACCAAAGAGGATGGAGATCTTCTTTCCAACGGTGTGAGCCTCTTCGAGATGCTTATCGAACTTGTCGACGAGTCTAGCTCGCATCTCAAAGGCGTGAACAGTACGGACACTGGCAAGGATGCCTTCGGCGAGTGAGTTGGCTTGGCCGTGGATCTCGAGGATCTTGATCTCGTGAACAGCCTCCATAGTGGCAATAACAGTCATGACGATGATGGTGGCTGGGGCAATACACAAGCAGATCAGAGTAAGCTTCCACTGGACGACAAATGCAACAATGAAGGCAGTGAGGAAGGCAGCGATGCCCTGGAAGAAAAGACCAAGCTTCTCAGCGATACCAGTCTGGATCAAACGACCGTTGGAGGTAGCCTGAGTAGCGATGGAACCACCACTTCCGAAGTCATAGTAGGCAACTTCCTGTCGAAGAGCAGCGCGGAGGTACTCCCTTCGGATGTTGCGTACAATACGATATGAGGAGTAGGTGAGGAAGACGTTCCAAATGTAGGAGAGAACGAATCGCCCAATACCAAGATATACAAAGTAGAGACTGGATAAGAGGTCAATAAGCGAGTAGGGGGAAGTTGACATGGAGAAGCTCACGCTAGGTCAGCCACGTCCTTGCGGAACTTGCTAGGCGCAGATTCCCCAGAAGTAAAGTCGGTAATAGTGGTAATGAACTGTCCAAAGATGAGGTTCTGGAGAGCGATACCAGCACCAGAACCGATGGCAGCGACGAGAGCAATACCTTGCATTAGAAACTCTGTAGGTCCGGCATATGTGAGGATTCGCTTTAGAATGTAAGTATTTCTCTCTTTGATAGACCTTGCGAGAAAATACCTTATAGTCACCCCAAGAACCTTCAATTTCTCCTTCTTCTCCTGGGGTGGCACCATCGCCGTTCTCCGTGTTGACGACTGCATCTTCAGGAGCTGAGGTTGCGTCGCTACCAACAACTTTTTCGTTTTCCTTTTCGTTGATACTTGGTGCCATGGTGACTAGACAGAACACTAAATTCACCGTAGACCGCTACAACGCTGAAAAGAAGTGAAGTTGTGTGATCTGGCGCTTTGATATAAAGTCAAAGAAAGAACCAGGCCAGTACAAACTTCTAGGCATTGGGCCCAGGTTAAGGAAAGAAATGGAATGAGATATCCAAAAAAGAGAGAAAAAGACCATGTTTGTGAGCTAGGGGATAGCGTGCTTTTGAAGNNAGAACTTTTGAGAGATGAACCCGGGGGGTGGAGTGAGGGTAGACCAGATTTAGACGGGCAACGAATGGTGATCCTTGGCATTTTAGCTTGCATTTTTTATCTGATCCGCAGCCAAAGTGGTCCAAGTGGGTCTCTGATTGATAATGAATTTGAACGAAAATTATCTGATGCGATCACGGAGGTTAGGGCACATGTTTGTTTGTTGAGATTCTTTTTCATCATGATGAGATTGAACGATAGGACTATTCTAAGAATTTACATGCATTCTACAGTAAGGTAGTATAAGTACTATAGTCACATTGATGTAATTGACATGAACACATGCGTGCTAGGGTCTTTTCGGAAATCATGCCGGGTGCATGCCTCTTGAGTGCTGAAGTCTTGGCTTCAATATTGAAGGTTACAAGCATAGCAAACCAAACCAAAGCAGTATAAGTCATAGATCCAGTACCTATGGCTTGCTGCCTATAACTCTGTTTGAGGCTGCATCATCATATTACGCAAACCTTCAGGGACCTTCTTGAGACTGTACTGTAGCAATTAAAAGATGAGGCCATGATCACAACTTCTCAATGTAGATCCTTGCGCAGAGAGATTAGACCAACTTGGTCCTCATTCTGTCCCTCCTATTGGCTCCTTCGGAATTGCGGTCTTCTCGGGGGCCGCAAACTCTTGTCGCCACTCCGAAACCTCACTTTCAACATCCACTGTTCTTCCGGACCCCGCGCGTTCCGTTCAACGTCTAAGGCTTCGGTGTGAGTCGAGTCTCTCAAAACGAGGTGTAAGTTACCTACCTATCCGTAGTTAGTAAGTCACACACTACGTGACTTATCATAACCATTTTTTCTGTGGACTTGTCCAGTTGCATCTCTTTTGTATCAGGCCCCTCAGTTGGCCATCCCCTGTTCCGATTGCATTACCTGTATCACTTGAGCCTATCGTCGACCCAAGCGGTGCCCGTGATTCCCGGACTTCACATCATGGCCGAAGATTCCCAGATCCAGTTGGACGATGGTCCTGATGAGGGATCGGATGGGCCCCAGAATACCTCTAATTTGACTATTCGTCGAGCAGTTAGTACACAGACCCAATAGCCCTGTCTCTATCTCTGTCTTTCTCCACGGCTCCTCATCACTAACACTGCTTAATCTTAGTGTGATGCATGCCGAACTCGCAAGGTATGTACATATCAATCTAATCAATCTCTCATGCATATCTGTGCACCAATGCTCCATTCCTTAAGGAACCACTAGCCACATAGTGGATGGAGGCTGATGTACTGAGTGAAAGCCATCAGCAACATGGTCCTAGCTCACACAACCCAGCAACTATAGCTAAATAGTAACATCAACGTATATAGATCCGCTGCGATAGAAACTCGCCCTGCTCTCATTGCGTTCACGCCAAAATCCCCTGCACACACCATGATACTCGTCCAAAGGAGAAGCGAACCCGGATCCTCCTTTCAGCCCAGTAGTAAGTCACCACAGATCTCAATGTAATATTACATATTGGTTTATCCCCAATCTATCTACCGCTACCTTTACCCTGTCCCTGTAATAAGATGTAAACCTTACTGACGGCCGAACAACCATGTAGTGAGAGAAAGATCGACATCATCGATCGCCGTCTTGAGGCTCTCACTGAGCTCATGCGGGACATGAAGATGAACATGTCGTCTACAAACGCTCAACCTAATCAGAATAACACGCCCAACTCTGATGTTAATCTCCAATCGCCAGCTCAGGCCTCTAGCTCAACACCTTATGGGCACCTCGCCCAGTTGACTGCTGATAGCCCAGTCATCGAGGGAGAATCTTCCTTGGCTGCACACGGTGAATTCGCAAATGAGTTTCTCAAGAATGCTGTTGGTACAGAGTCTCTGCAAGGTGCTAGCCTTGAGTTACGCGAGACTTTGGATTCGTTACATCACATTGTCAACTCTTTGAAGCAGCAGACGGCTGCTACAGAGATGTCGTATCCCTACGCCAGACCAATACCACGTCCGACTCTCAAGAATAACAATCTGCCACCAATCCAAACAGCTGTTGCCTTGATAAGGGAATGTGGAAGTAAGTCATCCTGATCTGCATTCGGCCATACCATACTGACTAGCTCCAGCTGAGAGCTCAGAAGTCTCTGCCTGGATCAGAGAATTCTTCTCAATGGAAAGCTTCTCGGGGATGTGCCTGCATGTGTATTTCTCGGAAGATGTCTCAGAAGCAGATTTCATTCTTGTGAATATTGGTCTCATGTACATGTTCATGGATCGCCAGCAACGTTCAACCGACATGAAAGAAAAGGAAGAGAGTGAGGAATACTCGAAAACGCTTCGGGAAAACACCGAGACGGCGTTAGCCAACCTACCCTTTCATCTTCCTGCGACTTCTAACATGATCTCTGCGCTCTTGCTTGGAGTATGTCTCCTAAACCTTACCATAGCCTATTGCATCTTATACTTACATCATTCCAGGCATTCTACGCTATCGAAATCTCAAAGCCATCGCTCTCTTGGACTCTATCATGCAAAGCATCCGAGCTTTGCCAAACTCTGGGATATCATCGAATATCAACCATGAAGAACGATAAGCCTCGCGAGGCGCAGCGCAAGCAATTCCTATTCTGGAACATATACTTCATTGATAAGAGTCTTTCACTACGTCTTGGAAGAGCTTCTATCATTCAAGATTGGGATGTGACTGTGCCTCTTCCCACTTCGACCCCCATCAATTCTACCCCCTTGTCGGCTTTCATCTCTCTCTGGGTTGCTACAGCTCGATGTCAAGGACATATATACGAATTACTCTACAGTCCGGACTCTATGACACAGTCAGCTGATGTGAGGAGATTTCGTGCTCAGAAGCTAGTGGGTGATTTGAAAGATATCTCGAGGAGAAGTAAAGAACTGAGTGTAAGAACACTCCCTATATCATTCTTGAGTCCCTAATAGTTCATTCTCTAATGTGAAGTCTACAGAAAAATCGTGAAAAGGAAGTCAAGACAACTCTCGGCGAGTACTTCTTTGACTTTATTTTGATCTCTGACGACGTACTGCGGCTTTCGCTTCTCACTCTCATTTATCGAGCTACTCCTGCACCTCCCAACTCCAAAGCTACGTTTATTCCAGAGTGTATTGAAGCTGCACGCGCGACACTACAGCGGCACCAAGATTGCATGGATCTCTTGGGACGAGACAACACAGTCTACTTTCCTTCTTATATCCACTGGTAAGCAGACCATACCTGAAATATCAACAATCGGCTAGTTTTAACAAGACTAGGACACTTCTCTTTGCTCCTTTTATTCCCTTCATTGTTGTTTTCTGTCAAGTTATTGAGACCCAAGACCAGACTGATCTTGCCCGTCTGCACAGCTTCTGTACATCGCTGGAGACTACCATCCCACTGTCAGATGCAGCAGCCAAGACATATCGTCTATTCCAGGTTCTCTATACAGTTGCACTTCGCTACATTGAGTTCCGCACAACGACCCCTCCAGCAGATCAGACACAAGCGAGCGCCGAGCTTAACAACTATCTCGCTGCACTTGGATTCCCGCCGGCTGGTTTGGGCAATGGAGGACAGCAACCGGTTCATATGGATCCTGCTCAGGCTGGTGCTTTTTCGCAACCTCTAGGAGACATGGGTATGCTTGATGGTGCTGAGGGCCAGAGAGGAGCAAATACGATGATGTGGATGGGTAACACGGCCCAACTTGGCGAATGGTTCAACAGTAGTCAGCAGATGATGGAATTGCTCGAGGAACCCAGTTTTACATTTCCTCAGTAATTGGAAGACAAATGGGCATGTGGAGATCACGGGATATTATAGATAGGCTCAGTTGATACAATTAGAGGCTTTGAATACAACACCACTCAAATGGGCTTCGGAGCAATCCGAGCATTCGGGCTATCCCCAAAGCTGGGGTTGTGTACTGATTTACGTTTAGCGAGTAAGGGACTTGTCATAATAGAGTTAATCAGAGTCAAGAATTCCAAATTAGTAGTTAAAATACAGTGTGGCGCTCCATTTTAAGGTGCAACGGTCCAAGGTTGACGATTTACAACGAGTATTCAATTTAAGGTCCCTACCTCTTAGATATACAGATACTTAAGAAAGCAAAAACCTTTCAAAACTCTACCTCGAAAGTCTTAACTCCTCTGATGCCCCTGAATCGGGTATAAGCATAGGAGATCCTTCCATCTCGCCCTCCACATTCCCATGTCTCTCGACATCATCCAAAGGGACCTTAGGAGGCGGCGGCTTCTTGAGCATGACAACACCAATTGCGCTTCCAAGAATTAAAGTACATCCTGCACCACTTATAAAATCCATTCGATGTCCAAAAACCCATCGATCGAAGCTTGCGGCAAAAAGCATGTGTGTATAAACCATGGAATTGGCACGGTTCGACTTGTCGGCCCCGAGACCTGATGTGAGAAGATATTGCATGATGAATCCCATGATACCCAAGGGAAGCAACAACGCCCATTGTTTGACTGTGGTTGGAGTAACCCATCGTAAAGCTGGCTGTTGAATATCGAGGATAGGCGCAAAGATGAGCATGGCCAGTGCGATGAAGGTAGAAATAACGCCAAAGTAGTTAACGGAGATAAGAGGATGTGCTCGTTTACCAATAGTTCGAAGAGTTGTGAAAGCCATAGCTGCTCCAAAGACACCCAAAAGAGCTACACCAACAGCGATCAGACGTTCCTCGGGTGTGGCTTCGTGGTCAGCACCGGGTATACCCCCAGACTCGGGTGGTTCAGTCGTCGGAGCATCGTCATCGTCGGAATGTGAGAACAGCGAGGCAGGTCGAGCAATTAGCACAACGCCTAGAAGAGCAACCAACGTCGCAAGTTGTTCAATTCGGGTGAATGGTTCACGAAGGGCGAACCAGCAGATGAAGCCGGCAACTCCAGGGGCCAGGAATGTGATAACGGTCGCATCAGCGAGCGAGATATACATCATCGAGTACCAGACGCCAAAGATACCCCAGAAACCACATGCCCCTCGCAGCCATAGTAACCATCGGATCTCTTTCTTTCCAAAGGGGAAGTCCGGCGTTTTGTTCCACCACATATAGAGGGAACAGAACAGCGCCGTTATGGAGTGTCTCATGAGCAGGGCCTGGACGGGATGCATGCCATCGCCCTCGAGTTCGACTAAACGAGCACAGAGGTTCATCAAGGCTCCGAAGAATTGGGATAGAGCAACGTGAGCGGCGGGCTTGTTCTTTATCCAGAATTGTCGCCATTTCGACGGTCGTGTTTCGCTTGGTAAATCGGTTCCTTGGTGTAAGAAACGTCTTAAAGGTATAGGGGATGGACACGGAGATGGGCTTGATGACATTCGCCGGAAGTCATCAAAACTCGAACTATCAACTTTCGAAGGCCCAAGGTTTGGTGAAGACGAAGGTGGTAATAGATGCTGATGTGATTCATGAGTATCCCCGGGCGCAAGTTTGCTCTGAGGAACCTCCTCATAAGGTGGAGGAGTCCGATCCATTGTGTAAGACGACAACCAGAAGCTACTGCTGGTCCATGAAGTTGTCACAATCAGTCAATGACGAGATATGGCAAAGTGAAAAGAAAGAGTAGAGTCACAGCTGAGTTGAAAGGCGAATAGAAATTCTTACAAATGGGAAAAAAGCTCCGAATCAACGACCCTTGAGCGTCAACCATTGATAACCAACCACCCCACAGCCGAAACCCACCGATCATGGATCCTTTTCCTCTGTTCTCAATTAACCAGCCGGTGAGCCAACGAGAAAGACGTCTCTTGCAGTGGGGGTGGAGTTTACTACTAGACCCTGGTAGGCAACTCTTCAAGACCTTTGGTGACGAAAGCAAACCTATCCTATGGACGGTAAAGGCTGGGTGAGTAAGAGTCATCTTTAGATACCCGTTTGGGTTCCTGGCACCAGTGAGAATTCTATCGCTGATGGTTAACCACTAGGAAAGGCGAGAAAAGAAGGAATTACTGACGACACGCGAGCAGGAACAGTCTTTAGTGGCGAGGGCCTCAAATTCAAACCCGTTACTTCGTAGGGGAGTGGGCGCTTAGAAGGAGTTGATGTGATTTGGCCACCACTTGCATCGTCTTGGCCTTGGCTCTGCAACTAGAAAAATGCGCCCTGCACTGTAGCTTGCCCGACTTCGGTGTCGGTTAAGACGGCCGAGGATGAACATGTCCGTTGGATTTGATGGTGGGTCCGGGAATAAATTCCATGCTGTACTTACGTCCGTTTCCGATATTCAATGTTTAAATTATGGGTCATAGAGAACGTAGCAGCTACATCTATATGGTGGCTCAGTTACTGTGCTCCCTTAACTCTAAGTACTGTTATTTTCGTAAAAATAAAAAAAAGTCACACATACCTATTCGGATAGATCGCTAGGTTTCTGCAAGTGTATGGATATAAGGCGGGAAGGAAATTCGCCAGGTGCCTGCTTTCTGTTACCCGGAACCAACAGTGCAACTTCTCAACGGCCACTCTAGTCAACTTGCCGTCCTTAGACTTTTTTTTATAATGATAAGTACCGGCATGCCTACCTTAAGGAATTATAAAAGGTTATGCCCTAATAATCCTAGCTCTTGTATTTGTAACCAGACTTTTGTAGACTTGAATATCTTACCTAACCTGATGATATTGTATTTTTAGATAGTTATTCTGTCTTTTCTCTTCTAGCCTACAGAAACTGGAAAATTACCATCGCCTGCACTGTTCCCGGCTCTTTTGCAAAATATAATCGACTAGTTGCTAGTTACTTCTTTAAACAGGAGAACAGGGACGCAATGACACGGATCGCCTGTTTTCGACCCTTGCCACACAGTTAGCTGGTGCTGTTCCATCACTCAGGAAATACCTTCGAGCATCTTTAGGCAGCCTAGATGAAGGCGTGATAGAAAGAAAGGACTTGTAATTCCAATTCGGTAAGCTTCTTAAAACCCCATTGATGCATCTGACTCCTTTCACACGAGTCACCTACCCAGGGTCATTGTCATTGACGCTTTAGACGAGTGTGGACGAGTGTGGACGCTCTAAATATCTCCCACGAATTCTATAATTGATGTTGGATCTTTGTAATGTCACGACTGCGGGCTTGAAGTTGCATGTGCTGCTCACCAGTTGGTCTACTCCTGGAATTGTCACGGCTTTCGAACCTCTTGTCCGAGACAGAGTTGTTTGTAATCTCAAACTGCATCGAGAATTTCCTGAGGATAACAAGTATGATATACCAAAGTTTCTAAACATAGAATTTGCGGATATTAGATTAAGACCCAAAGTTGAAGAAACCCCTTGGCCTACTATGGTATTGAGGACTTGGATCGTCTGGTTGATACATATTCCTTGTATAGCATTTCCTTCATTGGCTGGAAATTCTGTCACTTCTCAAACAGCTCTCAGACGGAGCGAATGCGTGCGGAAGCTTAATTGTATCAATCAAGGTTCGTGAGTGGTCCCATAGAAGATGTCGCTTTATACTTATCTCTATAGCACTTCTCCAACCTGCCTCCAGATTTGATCGACTTCTTGAATGATGCCAGCAGGTTCATGTCAAGCTTTGGATCAATCACCGAACGTGCACCTTTGCAGTCGTACGCATCTTTGCCATTGTTCCCCCTAAGCGTAAGCATAGTTCGACAAACGTTTTGGAACTAACGTCTACCGGCTCTCAGCCACCTTCAGGGCATTAAGTCCAATTTGGATGCACATCTTCAAGCGCTCGAGGACCATATTGATCCTGTTTGCGGTCTTGCTTTTTCACCAGATGGTGGACTCCTAGTATCAGCAGCAGCTGACGGGGCAGCCCACGTTTGGAATGTGGCAACTGGGACGTATATGCATACACTCGAAGGATACATTGGCGAAGCTATCGTCTTCTCTCAGGATAGTCAGCTCCTAGCCTCAGCTACATGTCACGGTGCAGTCAAAATATGGAGTGCGAAGACTGGTTCACATCAGAAGACTGTCGAATATTTTGAAAATCCCAGTGCTGCTTCACAATTTTCTGCTCTATCATGCGACTGTCAGCTTATAGCTTCGGTAGTTTGGAAAGATTCTGCTTCCATTCATCTTCGAAACTAGGTAGATGGTGTGACTCGACGTATTCTAAGGAGTCATGATAGACTTGTGCTTTCAGCTGCATTCTCGCCCAGCGGCCAGCTCATGGCATCAGCATCAGATGATGAGACAGTAGGGTTCTGGAATACAGTGACTGGCGTGCAAGAGCATACATTGGAGGGTTGTGGTGGCTGGATCTATGAGGTCGCTTTCTCTCCCGACGATCAACTTTTAGCGTCAGTATCACAAGAAGGCACAATTCTCCTTTGGGATGTGATAATTGGCGCGTACCTATGCACTTTTTAACCAATGCCACGGCGTTTGTGGTATTACTTTTTCCCCAGACAGTCAGCTTCTCGCATCAGGATTCTCGGATACGACAATTCAGCTTTGGGATACAGGGTTTTATGCGAATCAACAGTTTTCAGAAGGTCATGGTGATTCTGGTTTAAACATGGTCTTCTCCCCCGACGGTAATGTCGCTGCATCGGTAGGTATCCAAGGATCGAACTGTTCGACTTTGGGACGCTTCCACGGGCTTATGCCAGAGGACACTCACAAGCGATGAATACGTGTCAAGCAAGATCGCCTTCTCACCTAACAGCAATTTGATAGCAGTTATCTCATCATTGGGTACCGTATAGACCTGGAGCGTTGACGACGGCGCACAAGAGCAGGTACTCGACTATGGAAATAGTCTGGTTCGGGCTGTTGCATGTTCGGCGGACGGACAGTTGGTAGCCTTGGGATTTCCTAGCACAATCAAATTTCATAATGCAAAGACCGGCATCTTCATTGGCCACGCTTCCAAGTCTTGGTCCTCTTATAGAACTGTTTGCTTTCTCACCAAACAACGAGTATCTGGCGTCGATGTCACGGAACGGCACGATCCGGCTCTGGAACACAACGACAGGCGCGCTTCAATGCACAGCCGAAACCCATTCTCCCTTAGGATATACACTCATCTTCTCGCCAAACATTCGATTGGTTGCAATCACGACTAAGGATGGTACAGTGTCCTGGGATGTGATCACTGGCATTCGCCAGCACACACTGGAAGGACTCACTGAAATTGATTCTTCCACTGTCACCTTCTTGCCTGATATGCGACTTCTAGCAGTGACTTCAATGGAATTTCAGAGGGGCTACCACGGGATAAAGCTCCGGAACGTAACAACAGGTGAATGTAATCAGACGCTCGATGGCCACAAAGGGTATTGCATAAAAATCGCTTTCTCGCCTGATAGTCCTTATTGTCATGGCATAAGTTGATCGGACCGTCCGTCTCTGAAACATGATTACACAAAAATGCCTTCTTACGCTGGAAGTTCATAACGATATGGTTACATTAATCAGGTTCTCACCGAATGGACAGGTCACTGCTACGGCATCACTGGACAATGTCATCCAGCTCTGGGACACGACAACTGGCGAGCACCTATAGATAACTCCCTATGGCGAAGGCTTTGCTCAAAAAGTCTCTTTCTTAAATGACGAGCTTGTGATAGCGGTGTCTCGTGACGACTTGAATCTTTTCTGTGGTATTTGGAATTCGATGACACTGAAAGACTACACATACCCTATCACATCTACTCAACAGGCAACCTCACCAGAACCTATCTCGAATGATATCAGTCTTAACGTGGACGAGAAATGGATTAATAGGAACTCTGAAAGGATTGTTTGGCTCCCTCCGGAATGCAGACCTGCCGGATCACGGTTTTGTCAGACCTTGGGCCCAAAGAGAGTCTACGGTTTTTATTGGTTGTGCTTCAGGTCGAGTTATTCGGTTTCGAGCTCCTTGATATTAAGGCAATGTTGACAATAAGCAAAGGCTTCGGATTCGTTTACTGCCTGGCATGTGGTTATACACTGACTAGACCAGAATGATGTTGTCTCAGTTGTGGTTGATCAAAGCATATATTATTGGCAATGATAGTTTTCATATGACTAATTGGCCAAGAGTCTAGAGTTGAAGACTGAAAAGTTGAAGACTGGCAAGAAAACTTTGAAACCTGGTGATATCAAGCAGTTTCCAACGTGACAACGCAAACTACCTTTGGCAACAACATGGGAACCCTTGGATCGGGTAGTTCGTGACTATTTGTATGCCCTATTTGTAACCAACCCATTCGCCATTGGCAATTCTGAACGCCAAAGCCCAACCCATACCCGTACCCGTAACTCTTTAGAACGCCCGAAATTTGATAAAATGATGAAACGCCAGTGGCCATAGCCTGCCTCTGCTCGGCTTCTTTCAGCGCTTCTTGCCCAACGCATCAAGCTCCGCCTCGACATCATCATCAGCCTCACCAAGCTCCTCCTCCACCCTCGACGCCGCAGCTGCTCCTCCGCTTCCTCCCGCCCTTGTATCGGCCTTCTCCTTCTTCTTCTCCTCATCAGCCGCATCCTTCATGATCTCATCCTCTCCATCACGCAGAATCTCACGGGCCTTCTTAATCTCCTTCTGCTTCTCAAAAACCTCTTGGACTTTGCCCAGGAACGCGGGATTCTTCCGGAACGCGAACTCAAAGTCTTCGTATTTGATCTTTTGCCGACCCGAGTAGTTGGCGGCTCTTGTTGCCTCGAAGGCGATGGATTGCATGAAATCGGTGAGGATCTCATCGAGAACTCGGACGGTTTCGGGGAGCGGGTTTTGAACGTCACCGTGGGCGTAGAGTAGCTGTGCCACTTTCGGAGAGTTATGATACTTGATATATTAAAAAACCAAAGGAGGAAGACGTACGCTCTGCGTGGCTAAAGTTCATCTTGCCGACATTCTTGCCAGCACGCGCTCGAGGC
>JABCJZ010000161.1:0-142252 GCA_013184445.1 Fusarium sp. NRRL 53497
GGTTCCAGGCCCCCTAGCCCCCCTTCGTTAGCCGCTGAGTCATTGTCGCTAGCGTATTGAGTCGGCCCGCCCGTTGCTCTCGAGCCTCTATCGGAATTGGTAAGCTACGTTGTGCCAAACTGGGGCTTCCTGGTGCATACGCTTGTTAGGGACAGTTAGCTAGCGGCGCATCATCGCCTGCTTCGCGAGGCTGACCAACAGCTCCCTAAGTTAGAGCATTGGCTCCCCTCAGATTACTCGACTTCATCTTCCACGACCACCATACATACACTAAGACAAGCAACATTGATCATTTACCTTGCATAACATACTCGCGCATCCGATCACAGCACGTCTGCCGATGAAATACTTTCTATAAATTTAACGTTCCTTACCAATCCCCACCCTCTACGCATTCTCTCAGTGCCTATCGAGGCGCGACCAGATCCTCCCATGTCATGACGCCCGATGCCGCTCGTCCCCGGAACCATTCCATCGAACCCGCAGCAGACCTAGATCTTCTTGCAGGATTATGGCAAGAAGCGCCCTTCGCTCGTCTGCCTCCGGACGCGCCGGCTGAGCTTAAAGCATACGTACAGAACGTTGAGAACCCAGCGCGCGTTTATGCAATTCATCAAGCAAGTCGCCGCCACGGATTTCAACTCTTGGTTGAGAGGTTCGTCTGAATATTGCAGTCTTCCTTCAAAAGCGTTCTTGTTCTGATCATCCAAGCAGATACATCCTACAACTTCGATCAGGTTGCGAAAACGTCAACTGCGCTACACCCACTTGCTTTACATGTAGGCGCCGCTTGGCAGGCAAGGCGCCCATCCGAAGATATAACACAACGAGTGCCAGAACATTAGCAATATATTTAGCAAGTCAGGACGATCCGGAGAAAGGAATTTGCCCGTTTCTTCGTAAACCCCGCGACCCTCCAGCGGCGTATGGAAACTTGATATTCTCTACGCGATCACCCTCGCCGTCGCATCCCGATCACAAGAAAGCCAATGTCGCCACATCACCAAGCACCCGCAAGGAACGTCCCTCTAGAACACGAGTACCCTCATCATCGTCCCAAGATGCCGTCCCTGTCACCACAAGCGAAGTGGTTTCGTCAACTCAGCCCGGCAGGAAGCCCTCGGCACCATTTGCGCAACGTTGGAATGATCGCGACCCAGGCTCCCAGGTCCGTGTGATCGAGGGACCCATGAGCAAAGATCACCGATCATTTGCCGCCAACCTTTTCGGAACTGTGACTTTCAAAATGCTGGAATGGCTGACACCTAGGAGCGTGGCGGCGATGGCAGAAAAAATCAGCAATCTTGAGCCAGTGATAGACTTCAACTCTCCCCATGAGCCGGCAAGTATAACCAAAATCGCCACAGACTCAGATGTCCATGACAACGTCACTTATCAGTCGGATGCGATCGATTCGAAGAATGCCGTTGATCAATTACACGGAACTGATTTGAGTGAGGCACCATTCACATCAAAATCTACTAGGAGCAGCAATGGCTCAGTACCCAGCCCGCGAAAGAATGCTACACCAAAACCCAGAAAACGCTCTACTGATTCAAACAATGTTGCCAAGGTGGGAGACGGACAGAGGTCTACTAAAGCTCCTCATGCGAACGGCTCCATGCGCGACAAATCTCTACGCCCTAAACCCAGTAAGAATTTGCCTGGTCGTGGCATACCAGAAGTGCCTTTGAAACCAGGCTTTTTCGAAAATGTCACAAAGCCTCCGACACAACCACTCTCGCCCACAAGCCCAACACCTATATCACCAGGTGAACCTGTTGGTGAAGTCAGGCTGAAAAATGATACAAATAGTGGTCATATCAGAAATGGCGCTGTTCCTCAAGGAATAAAGAATCTCGGACTAGAGCCACCGGCTGGTCCATCCCAGGCTTTGGACAGCATTTTGCCACAGTCTCTCACGCAGCTCGATGTTAATATTATCGACTTCATTTGCGACGTCTATGAAGAAGACGGCACCTGCGAATCTGTTCTCGTTTCAGCCTCCGAAACGAGCCATCCTTATCCCATACCTACTGGTGAGCGGAAGCGTTTGCGTCGTCGATCGATACCACGGACGGCAAGGTCTTCAAAGCAGTGGCAGCGATTTAACGACCAGACGCTCTTCAACATTCTCATGGATCCACAAGCTGTGGTGCATTCTTTTACCCACGATCAAAAACTCTACGATTCTCAGACTCTGTGGTATTGTTTTCATCGATTAAGCCGTGTTGCATCTAATCTTGTCTTCCACAGTCTCTGGCTGGCAGCTGGGCGTCTATTTCTTCCTCCTCAGGATCTCAAGTCAAATAAGTTCACCAAGGATGGCAATGGATCAACGCCCCAGAAGCATACGAGGTCGCTATCCGATCTTGACGCGGGCTATTTAATGTCTATTTGCATGCATGCCTTGGTAGCTGCAGCCCCAGCGGTTCCAGAGTCGAGGACGCTATATGAAATGTCGCGCGTGCGTTCCAATGGATTAACCCTTGCCGGTGGGAGTGCTATAGCTCGGCAATCTTCTTCGCGATGTTTAGATTACGACGATGTTTTCTCAAACGACTTGGCTATCAGACTGGCACGTAGACTATTCTGCGCGATCACTGCCAGGCGTTGCTTTGCTAATAAGGCATACTCTGCTGGCCGCTCAGATGAGTGCGGAAAGATGGACGTTGACATTTTGCAACCTTTGGTGGACCAACTCGATTTCCTCAGTACAGGCTCAGCGACGATTCTAGAATTTCCTCAGCCCGAACGTCTCCTACATGAGACTCGCGTTCCGACTGTTCTTCTAGATTGGGCACGAACCATATTGCTCAATGAATGGGACGGTCAGGCCGATTTTGCCATGGACGGGCCTTTTGGTGGTGCATTGTCGTTCATCGAGACCCTACGTATGTGCATGACCCTCCCAACTAGCTGACAGAATTTGACCATTGCTGACATATTTAAGATGCCAATAGAAATCTCCTACTCTTGGGCGATATCCAATTTCGGGTTGACTATCTTTCAGAACGACTGGACTCGATCGAAATGCCTGTGGATTGGCTGGCTTTCAATTCGACACGCTGGCGACGACACATCCTCGATTACCCTTACATCTTCAGTCCTGACACGTTAGTTTCATTCTTCCGATCGATAAACTTTGCCCGGATGAGTCGCATGTTTGAAGAATCAAGTTCGCTCAAAACTCGCATGAGCGCCATCGTCGATCCTGGCAGTCTTATTACCAATCCGCACCATAAGATGGTTTTGCAAGATCTTCTTAGGACGGCTTCTTCCAAATATCTAGTTCTCGAAATTGGCAGGGATCACGTTGCTCGGGATGCTTTTGACCAACTCTGGAGACGTGAGAAGCGAGAGCTCCTACGTCCGCTCAAGGTGCACTTGGGTGAGAACAGTGGTGAGGAGGGCTTCGATTCTGGAGGTGTTCAGCAAGAGTTTTTCCGGCTGGCCATCGCTGAATGTTTGGATCCAGGGTATGGTGCTTTCACCATCGACGAAAGGACGCGCATGGCCTGGTTCGCCTCTGGGTCATTGACGGAAGACTGGAAATATGAACTTGTTGGCCTTTTGGTGTCACTCGCTTTGTACAATGGACTGACACTACCAATCACTTTTCCAAAGGTTCTTTATCGAAAATTACTGGGCAAACCTGTCGAAGAACTTCACCACATCGCCGATGGATGGCCAGATCTGGCAAGCGGGTTGACGACTTTGCTGGAGTGGGACGAGAAGGATGGCCTTGTCGAGGACATATTCGCCCGCACTTACGAATTTTCAGTTTCCTCGCTCGGTACTATTGTAACACGAGAAATGGGAACAGACGAGCAAGCGGCTTGGCCCAACGCAGCCTCAACCTCGGCCGATATTGCACCACCCCACATGGACAACCCAGACGATGCCCCCCTTGTTACCAACGAAAACCGACATGACTATATTATTGACTACATCCGTCACCTCACAGATGTTTCCATTCGGAGGCAGTACCTTGCTTTTCAGCGTGGATTCAATTCTTGTCTCGATCAAAAATCCCTTTCCCTCTTGAGTCCATCCACTTTGCAATCACTCGTCGAAGGCATTCAAGAAATCGATATTACCGAACTTAAGCGGTACGCCCGCTACGTGGGCTGGGACTCTTCCCATCGTACCATCAAAGACTTTTGGTCCATCGTCAAAAGGTACGACGAGAGAATGAAACAACGACTGCTGGAGTTTGTGACATCATCCGACCGTGTTCCGGTCGGAGGTATGAAAAACCTTCAGTTCGTCATACAGAAGAATGGTGAAGAGGATGGTACTGGTGGGCATTTGCCAACAGCGTATACGTGTTATGGCACACTTCTCCTGCCAGAATATAGAGATAAAGAGGTGTTAAGGGAGCGTCTTGGGATGGCACTAGAAAATGCCCAGGGGTTTGGTTTTGCTTAACAAGGCGTTTTAAGATGGGATTCACAAAACCCGAGTCCAGTGCTGTCGACTTTGCATGAGCAGCGATCTGATTCTCGAGGCCAAACAGTCGGCTGGAACCGCAAGTATCTTGTAACATAGCATATGAAGGATGCGGTTAATGATAATGTTCACTTTAAAAGCCATGTTATCTTGAGGACGTGCCGATATGCATGGTGTACATGATTTGGCTAAAAATCTGTGTATTCTAGTCTCGCATTTGTCGGACATTCAGGTTGATCCTCTTGTTTTTCATCCACCCTCGCCATTCCGCAAACTTCCCATCATCACGAGCCGGCCAATCTTCAAGGAAATCGGGACATGTATCTCTCAAGACCTTAGGCACTCCATGCCAGGCATACCTCGATTCTTGCGTCATGTAGATGGCATCGCCAGACCTAAGTCTCAAGAGCAAGTACTGCTTCTCGCCGGATGCCTCGCTCTGAGATCCTTGTCGAAGGTCGTTAGGGGCAATCATGAATAGGCCATCGCAGCCAAAACTCAAGCTGATGAGGCCCTTGTCTGTCTCTTCGCTGACATCCCGGTGCATCATCATAGTATCTCCTGGCGTGTAGAAGTTGAGAATGGCTGCCTGGGCGACAGTTTCAGGGAATAGGTCCTCCAGCAAGTGAGAGATGTCATCTGGAAACTTGGGAGGCAACTCCTCGGGATACACGCGGTTAGTCCAGTCATACTGGCCACCAAGTGTCACCCAATGCAACTTTCGTTGCATAACCTGCTTGATAGATAGTGGTTTATGAACGGTAGGGTCTTTGGGTATGAATGATGCTGAGGTTTCTGGACTGATAGAGAAGAATGAACGTTCATGTTCGTCGTTCCCTTCTGGGTATGGTAGGTTGTAGTGTAAGTGCAGATTAGTCTGGTGCTTCTGGACACTGAGATCACGGTGGATCAGGCGATCCAATAACACATTTTGGACAGATGGGGGCAAAAGTGAAGGAAGAATCAGCAAGCCTGTTCAACATATGAGCTTCAGGTTTCTATTTCAAACATAAGGAGGCCAATTTACCTGGTATCAATGGATGATGTATGATTGGAACTTCGCTCTCGACTTGTGAGGCCAAGTCAGGGTCCAGATGAGCGAAGCTTTTTGCGATCTGCTCTTTCGAAAGACTCGAGATTTGGCGGAAGCCAGATTCTTCTAGAGGAGCGCGAGGATCATCGATTCGAGGGTCGTTGAGTAGACTTTTATGATCTTGACGCATATAGCCCTTCCATTCAGCCCGCATCTCATCCGATGGTTGCTCGTGGGCGTCGATCTCGGTTAGGTTTGCTGATACCATTTTTGCGATGCTGAGGAAATCGATGAGCTTGAGTGTATCACAAGTCAGAGCTTTTTATAGATTTTGTGGCAGTTGACTCAAGCTTTATTTTCTCTTGTTACTTTCGAGGCTTTTATATTACTTGCTCACACGAATATTCTGCTCATTCTCACGACCATTATCTGGTGGACCTATTTTAACCAGCACGTGACCTCTTATTGTGCATTCTCGAGCCATGATGCTTCACACTTTCACTTAGATGAAATTATCGGCATTCCAATCTTTGTTATTGGAGCTTTCTTCTGTCTTTTCTTCTACTTGGGTCGCTATTCAACATCAGTCTTCGCTGTCTACCTTATTTCCCAATGCGCAGAACCAAGCGACTTCCGCTCGAAAATTTCCATCTGTAAACTAGCTCCCCTTCACCATTTTTTATCAACCAGCGTCGCCATGAAACTCCCACGACTCTTGCCGGCATCTCGGCTCTCTATTCACTCATCAACTTCAAGTTTCACTCGGCAAAGAGCACTTTTCTGCACATCAGGAAGGCTGAGCCTGCGCCAACGGCCACTCCGTCGAGCTACAATACGTGCTTCTGACGAAACACCGCAGTTCAGTGATCCAGCAGTTCCAAATAGTGCAAACTCTCTACCTTTAAATCCCAAGCCAAAAGCTCAGAAAGTCGAAGGTCGCAGATCTCCTGAAGATAACACTGTATCAAGCCTCACGCTTGACGACAGTGCCTCGAAATCTCAAAAAGCCAAGCCCCCAAAGCCGAGAGGGCCTTTACCAAAAGGTATCAAACCCCATCAGCAAGTACTTTTACAGAGTGAGTCTATTCGCTTCAGGCAGGACTCGACTTCGACTGTGGAAGTGTCCAAGGAAGACAAGCCCCCTCTGGCAGCAGCCGAAAAGTTCTTTGAAGAAGGCTGCCAGATTCTCTACTCTGCCGAATCTTTCTATCACCACCCTCAGAATGATCATATCCCAGAAATTGTGGTCTTAGGTGCCTCTAATGCTGGGAAATCTTCGTTTCTTAACGCTCTTGTCGGTGGCATGGAAATAGCCAAGGTAAGCCACAAGCCAGGCAAGACTACCACAATGAACGCGTATGGTGTTGGGCCACGTCCAAAGATTGCCAGGGAGCTCATTCGCAAAGGCGACGCACCGCCAAAGCACAGTCTTGTCCTTATGGATACACCAGGCTATGGCTTCAAGAGTCAGGAGGACTGGGGAAAGACTATCCTCAAATATCTCAATGTTAGGAAGATGCTTCGAGGAGCAATTATCTTAATACCGGCCGACAAAAAGCTCCAGGAAACAGATAGGTGGATGCTTAGAACCCTTGCTCGTTCTAATACCCGGACGTTGGTCGTAATCACCAAAGCAGACAAGCCTGGTGATAAATGGCAAGATGCATGCCGCAACCTTCACGCTCAGATCGAAGCCATCCTGCGCGGTCTAGAAGCCCAGTCAGCTGCAAGTTGGAGAGAAGGATCAGGCCGTATGCTCGATACTTATGCTACAGCCACCAAGATCGCCTTTGTATCCCGCCGTCTTGGTAACGGAGGTGGAATTGGAGGTGTACGACTTGCAATACTGGAGATGGCCGGCTTTTCTTTGGGAGACAAGATTGAGAAGCAACCAGAGACAAAGGCCTACACTGGAAAGGTTGTCTCTTTTGATGATATCGTTTGGAAATCCTAACCGACATGAGCACCGAAAACCAGTTTACTTATACACGAGCAGCCTTTGGCTCAAACCCATTGTACAACACACGATAGCGCAGATTTGACCCCATCATCTTGGCATATAGAGAAGCAGCGTGTATATGCGAGGGCCAGCCTCGACTTTAATGATGTATTAATACAATCTTCAAGGAACAGGGACTCGACCTCGACCTTGCTCAACCTTGCTCCTACACTAGAGTCACAACTATGGTATCATTAATCGCATTAGTCCTTTGCGAGGTCCTCCATTATTCTTTCTGGCCACCACTCGATTTTGCCGATTTGACCGAGATTGCCGTTCCAGGTCGACTGATCGACTTACTTATTGAGTGCCTTAACTTCCTACTCCCCTTTGTGTCAAACAGACTCTTGACCCTCTTTAATCTCGCCCATCGCTCCTTATCCTTTGCATCTCTGTCTTTTTCATCCTCTTCAATGTTGTCTCCACCAGCAACAGAGCCAGGAGTGGCAATTGGTGTGTGAAGGGATGCAGCTGTTCCAGGCCTCTGTGGGGTAGAGGGTGCTCCCATTGAACGTTCAGTTCGCGGCCGCGCAGGTGAGCGCCCCTCATAGACACTCCGGAGATGGGCCTCGTTTGCGATTGTTTGCACCAGCACCCTCCAGCCTGGTAAATCTTGTCCGGAGCGGTTCTGGGAATGTCCTTGTTTTTGGGTTTCAGAGTTTGACCAGGGACAGAAGAAGCGATGCTCTCTAGCTGGATCCAAGAAGTCCATGGGAGCAGGTACCAGCACCTCATCGTTGTCTCCAACTTCCTTGCTTTTAAACATCCAGAGTCCCAACCGCCTGAGGCATGTATGACATGAGGCTGAGTTTGGGACTGCACCAATTCGGGGGTTGCTGAGGCCTTGCCATCCCAATAAGGCCAGTGATAGCGCGACTCGATTAGGTTGAGCTTCAGCCTCCTTTGCGGGCGCTGGCTTGGTGAAGAAATCGCCAGGAAGTTGTGATAGAACACCATCCAGGTTTAGCTCATCTGGTAATCGAAGGTTGAATTCATAAGGGAGGAAGGACTTCCTTGCTAGCAGCTCATCGTAGCGTTCGCGTAAAGCTGCAAGACTGGCACTTGCATTGGTCAAAGACAGTCGCAGGAGAGAGTCTGTAAGAAACTGGTGAGCCAACCGTAATGATTTCCATTTGCGATAACAGATACTTACCATCGCAACCTCGCTTACGCCAGAGACACTGTTCCTGGTGGGAGGTGACAATGAGATCAGCGTATTTATCAACCAAAGCCTCCTCTGCTGAATGTTAGCACGATATTAGAAGAGTGCCGATGTGTGAATCCTACCAATTTCGGACGCTACTAGAACTGGGATCTCTTTGCCATCCACGACCTTGCGATTGAGCTTAACAACCAGTTCTCGATGACAGAGATGACAGCGGACAGTCTCCTTGCCGTGACACACCCATCCACGCTTTGCCCATTCTACCTCATTCACTTTGTCCGGCTTTGGGGTCCAGTCTGTTATTTCTTGGAACGTGCCAAGCCTTTTCAAAAGGTCTCCTCGATCGGTCGGCGCATATCGTGCGGGTGATGCTGTCGAGCCCTTGGATGAGTCTTGGCCTTGTGTTCGTCGAGAAACAATGGCAGAGATAGTAGCCGATAAGTTTGCCCTCTTGCCAAGTTTGGGTGCTGTTGAATCTGGGAAACCCAGTCGTCTGCGCTTCTGGAGCAAATCGGCATCGGCGCCGGATACACGAGTTGCTGAGCCGGGAGAAGTAGTCGATCGATTTGAAGGCGAGCCAGTTTCGTGCGCCGACGTGTCATTGCCAGTTTTCGAGTTTGACGATCCGATTCCCTGCAATAGGGTATTGAATTTTCTCTTCGTCGCGTTGGTTGACATTTTGCCACGATAATCGAGTTCCTTGTCGAATGACGGATCGAATGAGACTTTGGATCTTCAAAGGTGTACCATGAAATCAGGAGCTGCGGAAGTTATGCGAAAACTGTTGGAAACAAGACTTCTAGTCGTTGCGTGAACGTGAGTTTCGAAATATGGCCTTGCAAACTACCGAAACAAGGACGGACGGAGGTTGATTGAGTTTTGTTTTCTTTGCAACACCAAAGCTGCAAGAGGCGATGATGATAGAGCTTGGGCTTCCTTCTTTGGTCGGTCGCTATGGTATCGGCGGCTCAAGTATCCCTCCCTTGGCTAGCGCATCACGAAGGTAGAACAGTTAGTGCCATCAGAGCCTAAGCCTTCTGTGATGTGGAAGACCCCTGCTCTCTTTAGCACTGAGTACTTTCATTCAAGGGGTCGAGTTGAAAGAAACCTCCGTGGAAAAGTGGCCCCCTGGCTGTTTGTGGAGCCTCGAGATAAGAATAAAGTCGTCGATAACAGCACGCGCCCCACCAACGATCCACCTGTCCACAGAAATTTTTCTGTTAGCCAGTCTCTGATGAGCGCGAAGTCAAAGAAATATTTGTGTCAGTCCTCGAAACCTCGACATTTTCTTGCTGCAGCAATTGTCCAGGCTTCACTTTGTTGCTTTGGCATATGTCCGGCTCAAAACAAAGCCCTCCCTCGTGGCTATTCTCCAACAACCCCTTAAACCCAATCAAATCTACCTCCGACAACATGGGCAAGAAGAGCACCAAGGCCGCCGCGGTGCAGGATGATGCTGCGTCTGCGCCTCCTCCGGGCCAGCTCATGGACTTGGTAGAGAACTTCCTCTCTGACCACTCCTTCAAGGGCGCTGCCGATGCCTTCAAGAAGCAGCGAGAGAAGAAGGGCTGGCAAGCGGCTGCTGCTACCGACGAGCAGGGCAACCATTCCCTTGTCAGCGTTTACCAGACTTGGGAGGCTACCAAGGGTGATGACAGCAGCAAGTCCAGCAAGTCTAGCAAGTCTAGCAAGTCCAGCAAGAAGAAGTCCTCCAAGAAGGACGCGAGCGGCTCCGACAGCAGTGCTTCCAGCTCTGATTCGAGCGACGCCAAGGAGGAGGATGTTGACATGAAGGATGCCGAGTCGTCCTCCAGCAGCTCTGACAGCGACAGCGAGGATGAGGCCGCTAAGCCCAAGGCTTCCAACAACCTTAAGCGCAAGGCCCCCGTCGACGACAGCTCCTCTGATTCATCATCCTCGGACTCCGATTCAGACTCGAGCTCCTCCGATTCCGAATCTGATTCTGGCAAGCCACAGGCCAAGAAGCAGAAGCGCGCCTCTTCCTCAAGCTCTTCCAGCGACTCCGATTCCTCCGACTCTAGCGACAGCGACTCGAGCAGCGATTCCGATGACGAGGGCGCCGAATCGGACTCTGATTCTTCTAGCTCTGATTCTAGCTCTGATTCAAGCTCGGACTCTGATTCTGATTCCGAATCCGACTCCGATTCCAGCGACTCTGATGGCAAGGCTGCTGCCAAGGTGCCACTCCCCGAATCTGATGACTCCTCGTCAGACTCCGACTCCGACTCTTCGGACTCTGACTCGGACGCAAAGGACAAGAAGAAGACCAAGAAGGTCAAGAAGGAGAAAGAGGTTAAGGATTCATCCGACTCCTCTGTCACATTAGACAAGACCTCGCCCGAGTTCCAAGCCAACTCCGCCTACCCACCTCTGCCCCCGGACCCCGTTGTCAACGGCAATGGACGCAAGAAGCAGAATGAGCCCTTCTCTCGCATTCCCAAGAACATCAAGGTAGACCCCAAGTTCGCTTCTAACGAATACGTCTCCATCTCGTATTCTCAGAAGGCGCACGAGGATCTGATTGTGACCAAGGGCAAGGGCTTCACCAAGGAGAAGAACAAGAAGAAGAGGGGCAGTTACCGTGGTGGTGCCATCGATATCTCAGACAAGAAGGGCATCTACTTCGATGATTAAACACCTTTTGTACTTGGTTACTGTACGAGAGAGCATCAAAATTGGAGCGGGATGAAGCATCATTTGTTTAGAAATAGCCGGCGTTTGGAACGTGACATGGTCACCCGCCAAAAATACATAGATTCACTCCACTGCCGTTCTGGGGGCAATTTAAATGTTTATTAGACTTCTTATTCCAAGAAATAGTCAATTTATCAAAGTTTCAGGGTATCTATCTGGGCGACTCCAGCATGCAGTAAATCAGGGCCATGTGCGTGTCACGGCTCGCAAGAGTCTTCATAGTGTCGTTAATATCCAGTGTCCATATATGTATTCGTAATGTCGTGATATACCAACAGGCGGTCGTGTTGACAAATTCGCCTGTAATATCCTCAACCATGTTTGACTCCGTTGTCACAATGTCCAGTCACAGTACTCCGTAAGCCTCCAGCTCAAAATGTCGAGCGGTCCTTTTCCCAGTCCTGGCTCCCTCGCGCAGCAGCCATGGTCTGAACCTCAACTGCAGGCGCATGCTGAGCCGCTTCGTCAAGGATCTCGTCGGCACTGAGGTTCTCCTTCATAATGATATCCTTCCTGGCCACAGATTCCCATGATCTATTTCCATTCCTAGCATTTTGCATTGCTTCCTTGAGCCATTTGTTCCATTGTTCCGTACCAGGGGCGGCTCCGCTGCGACCAACCCAGCCGGTGCGTTGAGTCTCGCGAATAGCAAACCATAGCGTCCGTGTGAAACTTGGGTAACCTTCGCGTTGGTCGTTTACATCCGTGATCTGATCGGCATGCTTCGCATCTTCGGGAGTGACATCTCGCCATTGATACCGCGCAAGGTCCCAGAAGTACGAACGAGGGAGCATGCCTAAGCCCCAGTATAGCCCGTTGAGGACGATGTAACTTCCACCTATAAATATCTGCGAATTCCATGTGCAGTTTCCGAACAGAACCACGCTCAACATGAGCAGTGTAGTTCCCAGGGCCATCAGAAGCCGATAGGTACGGTCTCCAACGTTATAGTGGCACTCTTCGGTACCTGAGTACAATTCTCGGGCAACCTCTTCTGTGCACTTGATAAGAAGAAAGGCTCCTTCTCGGGTTCGGATCATGACATCGCCTCTGGGGACCTCATTTGTATGCTTTCGGTTCATGAGAATGGGATGCCAGAATGAAGCATAGCCCACCACAGTTGAGGCAAATGATATAAGGGAAACAGCCAGAATAGCGTTACCATCTTCCCATATCACTGCGCATACTATGATGGCTATGCTTAGAAGACATGAGAAGACGGAGAGGATGTGGATTGGCGAGAACAGCTTGGCTGGGACCGCAGGGCGTCTCTTGGTGTTGGCAAAGGTCGGGTTTGCAAGCATGTCCTGGACTTTTTGCTTCGCTGTAGGCCTGCGCGCGAGTGGTTTAGGTGCATCCTCGTTTCCTGGAAGAGCTTCATCTGGAAGACGGAAAGTCGTTGTTCGCGCTGTATTCGGTAGAGGAAGGCCTCCCTCTCCTATCTGGGGGGCACGCGGAATCCGATTACCTTGTGAGTCTTTGCCAGTTGATGGGTTCTCTGTATTGTAAGAACTTGAGCGATGAGATGTGACCCAGTTGAGACCACGAGTAGACCAACTTTCCTGAGCTGAAGGAGGACTCATATCAATATCGCCAAAATGAGGGTCTGTATGTGTGATCTCAAGAACGCGAAAGCTGAAAGGTTGAAGGGCCTCAAGAGGTGTGATGATGGTCGCAAAGAAGCCCACAGAGTCGAGTGTAGTTCCACTATACACACCCGTCATCTTTGCGAGTGTCTCTGGCATCCGGCTTGGACGTGAAGGCTTGAGTAGAGCCTGAGGGGCTGGGATCAATCGAGGTAGCAGACATAGTAGTGATGCCGTGATCGTCTGAGTCTGTTCGGCCATAGAAGATTCGCCAATAACAGCGAGAAGGGTAACGACGTCAAGCGACCAGTTTTTTTTGACGTCGGGAAACCATTTCCAGTCTGGGCTGCCGGGTTCAGCCATGTTGATGGTGAGACAAGATGAGAAGAGATATCAAGAATATCTAAGGGAACAAGTAATATGGTTGTACGTTCAAAAGATACCATCCAAGTACAGAGAAGACAAAAACAAAAACTTAGGGAGGATAAGAGTAATATGCAGATCTCAGCTCAACATGATGAGAATGAAGAGTAATCGGGTTACAGTAACAAACTGGGGGCTTCTCATTTAAGTCACCAGGAGGTTCAGCCCTTTCAACTTGGTACAGAAACGGTTAGTTAACGAGTGGATCGATCTGTGAACGCTGCGCCATGGCGGCTGCACCCGCTACCAAGCTTAATTCTCCCCACGTCTCAGCTGAGCCTCTCAAAGGCCACGAATCTGCGCAGTTACTAAAGAGGTACGTATTTAGGACCCTAAGATGAGATATTTCTCCGTGATTCCTACCAACCTTGTTTCTTGCCTCTAAGAGCTCATTTGGCCTCTAGTTTCCCATGATAAGCGCCTGTTGAGGAGTATTCTCTTTGTCATCAGCCTCCTGGAATACCCTACAGCCACCGCCAAGAACCTCAAAACTAGCAACCAACAGTGACAATGAATTAGGCTGAAACGTTGATTGCAGTGCAGCAGGGCTGTGCGGTTACTGTTACTCCAATGGGAGAATAGTATGAGTGTTCGAAAGGCTTTGCATGTCGTACGACGTCTGCAGAGAGAAGAGTTAACAAATTGCTCAACAGCGTTCACAATCAACATATTCGTACCAAACTCCCCCAGTCAATTACTCATTTTCTTATTCGAAAGATTTTCAAATCTGTATCTATTGCCCTCAAAGTCATTCATCTATCATGGGTAACTCTCTAAACCAAAGCCTAGTCTGCTTGGTCTCATCTACAAATCATTCCAAATGTCGCTGCAAGAAGCCAGCCAAAGCGACTTGAGTCTTCTTACCGTTCGCCAAACTCCTGATTAGCTAATAAAATCACCAGTCGTCTCAATCGTGAGTAACACCGCTTCGTGGAATGCCTTGCTCCATCATCGCATTCTTAGACAGCCTTTGGTTGTTCGTCATACGTCTCAATCATCCACTCGACAAATCCCTTCCATTGTTGCTCCCAGTCACGGAACACTCGATAGTATTCAGACTCTGAGAGACAAGCGTGTTCCAGGCTCCATAGGGCCAGTTGCTTCCACCCAAAGAGGCCCATGTCAGCCTTACCAACCATGACTTGGTAAAAGTCGTGGGATAGAGAGGATCTGTTTATCCTCGTTAGCGATGGGCCATTCGCGTTCTGCAGAAAGTGTCTTACCTGAATAGTGTCCCATTGTCTGAGCTGACTGTACAATGCACGTTGTTGGCCAGAAGCTGATACATGGCATGCCCGCTGACACGCGGCGTGAGTCCCAAGATCTCATTCGAGATGGGGCAGAGCTCTAGGCAAATACCGCGCTCCTTCATATGTTGCATCACATAGGGGTGTTTGGCCAGCGCAAATCCGTGTCCGATTCTCTTCGACTTCAACAAGAGCGCATCGACGAGGTTGCTATCCGTATCCGTTCCCATATCGAGTGTCTCGCCGCAGTGGAAGAGAAATGGAATCTCGACGCCTTCGCTTGTGCAATCTTCTTGGAACTTTAGTAGCTCGGGGATGAAGTCTCTAATGGGACGTCCTTTGGACTCTTCACCGACAAGATCAAAGCCTATATCAAACTTAGTAAAAAGGCTTCTATGAAATAGCATAACTAGAATGTACTTACCTGCAATCCATTCGGGCCACATCTTTTTGAACTTGAGACATTCCGTGAGAGCAGCTTCAATCTGTGCTGGCGCAAAGGATCGAGGCGTGCAGTAAATTACTTTCAGGCCTCCGAAGAATCTTCCTTGCTTCCTCATATCTGCTTGGAAGTTCATGACCTCTTCGATTATCAGTTTCATAATGCCCTTGTTGTCGATGAGCTGAGTGCCGTCGTCAGTCCAAAGCTGGTTGCTGGTCATGAAGTTCGGTCGGATCTCAGCATAGCTAATGTTGTCTTTCATGAAATCCTCCAGGCAAAGCCGGGTGTATCTCCGGTATGCTGTCGCGTAGTTGAAAAGGCCCTTCATCATACGTGTTCGTCCATTGAACTTTTCCCATGCGCTGTATCATGTTAGTATCCGCCTCCCCGAGGCACAGACGGTGAACTTACCCAGATGCGGTCTGCAAGTGGTTATGCGCCTCTTCCTCATCAAACATGAGCTTTTCGAATAGCCACTCATCAACGCTTGTAGAGTCTTTGGTGTAGTATCCGGGGAACTTGTCAAGAAACTCCCTGAACTGCATGGTCTGCCGAGGCTGGTATGTATGCGAAAACAAGTCGCCGGGTGTTTCCTTTTCGGGGCTCAACAATGAAAACTGGATTTCGCATCGATCAAAGTTTGTGAAGTTGTTATCTGGAACAAGGGGTACGTCACTGGTGATAAACATGCGATCCATTTCCTTTGCCAGGTTGAGCAGAACCTGAGGAGCAAGGCAGGCGTTGAAATGAATGTGCAAGTGACCGCCCTTAGGCATACGCTGTGCAACTCGGAACATGGCCGTTTGATCGATGAGATGTTTATTCGAGAGGAAATGATCTCCAGCAAACCGAGGATGCTGCTGGCCGCCGTAACCTGTTCGTGGCGCGGCTTGACCATAGACGTTTTCATCATCCTCGCGCCTCAATCTTTGAATGATGGCATCTGCTCGCCTTTCTTGGGGAGTGCTGCGCATGCGACACTCATGATCAAAGTCCAGAGCTTTCTCGCGCGCCACCATCTGTTGTCGCAATTTGAAGTATTCCCCAACAGCTCCAGGCTCTTGCGTCGCCGTATCTCTGAATTCTGCCTCAACTCCTCGTGATGCGATCTCAGCATCATGAGCCTGGATATGGTTCCGCGCAGCCGCGGCATCATCTAGATTAGGTTCTCCCATCCGAGAGATCTTTGCGCGTTTTGATAGGCGAGTCATGAAATCGGTATGCGAGTGATCTTTCCTATGGTTATGGTGCTGATCGTTATCGTCTTGAGCTCCTCCCACGGGCTCTGTTCGAGAGCAGAGTGCGCCCATTTATGTCAGAGAAGTCGATAACTTGAGTTGGTCAAGTCGAGAGGGAAACAAAGGCAGCAGAGGCGCAGTCGCCCACAGCTCGTCTAACAGAGCCGTAGCTGTTTGCGGTGAATGACTCCAATCTCAAGATAGTGCGGCTCACAAGCCAGAGCCAGGTGGTGATCATTAGGTAGCCAACGGTGGGCGGGGACAATCACGACTGGGCCTGGGCCGGTTAGTGTCAGTGTCTTGTCAGTGGTGTTGCTTCGCCAAGGTACCTTGCTTGTCTCGTGAGAGCTGTTGGCTGACCTGACAGGACAAGTAGATATTCTTAGACAAAAGGAAGGGTCAGTTCTCACTCAGCTCAGACTTTAGTCTGTCTTGGTCTCTGTTGATTGTGACAAAAGTCGGCAGCGTTTCATAAAAACAATGAACCAACGACAAGGTAAGGTTCTTCTTTGTTGTTGTTAGTTACAAGTTACAAGCAAAAGTCCGGGGCGGTGCCCTCGACTTAATTAAGGCTGGAGGCTGACTCCAAAGTACCTGAGATCAGGTACAACAGGCACATGCACAAGCGCCAATTCGCTACATTTGAGTGATTGCAGCGACTGATTGATTGCACTAGTCTCAGCTAGGCTCCAAGTCACAGGCCCACGCGCTTAGCCAATGGAACTCCACTTCTCACATCACCTAAGCCTGCTGGTCAATTATTAGGCCAAAACAACCGACGGCTGTGAAGCGGAACGCCTCGTGAGGCTTCTTCTTTCAACATGAAAATGTACGGATACTAATCCATTCCCCTGAGTTTTAAGGCCAATATCTAGTAATAGGCCTCACTCCTAATCTATAAAAGGGTTTGTGCTAGCCACGTCATTAATACACTTCGATTTATGACAAGGTTTTCCTTCATCCTTCTTCCTTGTCTTACTATAATCTCAACAACACCCCGCGGGGCATTACAACTCATGATTCCTAGTATGACATGTCCGTCTGCTGCACGTCCTTTGATCCATCGTCAAAGACCTCCTCTACTACAACCATGCCATAGGTGGTATCAATGCCTAAATCAAGGGGGCCTACAAGTCCATCCTGCACTCCAGCACCCATGGCATCATATACAAGCTCTATCCATTTCGCCTTTATCACCCCATGTCCATTCATAATAAACGTACAAAGCGCACGTAGCCTCGCACCTGTTCACCTCTTTCGCTGTGCGTTGAGTCTGAGGTTGAGCCCAGTCCTGCCTCCTGCGATGTCATTAGGCAAAATAACTCTTCCAGAGTACTCCCTCAAGGTCTTCCAGTTGTTCGGAAGTAAAGTACTATACAATTGTTAGCTGCTTTTCCATAACATTATTCGGGTAGACGTACCTTTTGATCAACCGTCCAGCTATCCTGTCTCGTCTTCTTGAACTCGCTGAGAATTGTCTTTGTTGCTTTACCCACTACGCCAGGGTCGGCAGCTGCCTTGCGAGCCAACATTGCCAGCACCTCAGGCATCCATTCAGGCGGAGGGGTTGCATAAGGGAATGCCTCGATCAATGCGCCTAGTCCAAGGATTGCTGCATGACGCCTGGTAATTTGCTTGTGAATATCCACCGGGGTATCTGTTCCAGCAAGATGGCGGTTACGCTTTGGCATTGGGTTTCTCTCCAATTCATCTTCAAAGCGGGCCTTGAGACGCGCAATCGTAGGGTCACGGATGCGACGAGGTGAGCAGCGAATCATACCGGCGAGTGTAGTAGACGCGCACGAACGCACCTCAAGCTGAGGATCTCCAAGCATGTCAGACACAGCAGTGAAAAGCGCTTCTCTTTGAGCACCTCGAGTGAGGAAAATACGTCTGAAATAGATGACCTGCATGTTGACCAGTGCACGAAGCCGCTGATGCCAGCTGCTCGACGTCTTGCCAATGCGGATAAGTGCATCAATGAATTCTGCATCCTCTCCATCTCGGAAAGGAATGTTGGGCAAATGACGATAAACGTGATACGCAAGTCTCATGAGCTCAGGGTCCTCCTTGACATCCATCATGTGCAGCAACTCCTCCATGAATGGTGTGGGGAAGAAAGGTACAAGCTGAGTACACTCATGGGATGAAAGTGTACAGTCGAGCCACATAAGCACAGTTTTAGAGCCTGAGGTATACGAACTGGGCGTCTGCTGGCCAGGTGTTCTCTCGTGTCGCCATTTCTCGAGTCGCTTGAAGACGTCCTTGATGGTGGCTGAAAACTCCTCTGTTGGTTGGTAGGGCCTGATACCGGTCGACGAGGCAGCTTTGTTCTGTTCCAGAAGCTTGCTCACGTTCTCAAATGATTCGTGATATCGTGTCTTATAGATAACCGACAGGACTCGGCCGATGGCTTCGCGAACCGCCTTGTAGGGATGATCGATGTGGGCAAGGAAGTCATCGAGAATCGGCTGATCATGTCGGAAGTGCCAACCACCGTCTGCAACAATAAACTCAAGCAGTTGAACCTTTGAGGATTCTTTGAAGGCTGCGTTTGATGTCATATCTAATCTGAATGCTCTAAGAGTATCCACGATCTCATGCGATCGGCGTGGGTCCTTAGAGTCAAGAACAAGATGGAGACATGTCAGCCAGTATTGCAAGTTGTCGGGTGTCAAGTCATCCGCAAAGATCTTCAACATGAACGGTGCCGCATACTCCCACACGCGGTTCCGGATTTCCGGTGGATCATCACTGGAGCCTGCAAGCAAAGCGCCAATAATTTCTGACGTTGCTCGATGCTGATGCTTATCATTACCATCACCAAATACTTCCTTGACCAGCTCCTTGACATCATCCAGGGTGACCACTGTTTTGCCATAATGCATCAGGTCGAAAACGTGCATCAACAGATACACATTACTCATACGGAATCGATCTGTTGACGCATCTCGTGGTTCTTGCTTCAGATAGTCGAAGCACTGGGATAGCCAGTCGCGGTTCAAGATCTGGCCCATTTGCTCACGCAAGGCGCTCTCAACCTCGTCGTAAGCATTGAAAGGAAGTGGCTTCGCTCGGTAAGCCGTGAACTTCTTGCCCCATACTAGCCAGCCAGGGTGATCAGCATCCACCATATACTCAGCCCCTTCAGGTTGCTTGAAGGCCTCAAGGAAGTTGTGGGTGAATTCGGCATCGCCCTTCTCGACAGTGACTTGTATGCGGTTTCTGTCACCGATCTCCTTTTCAAGAAGGTAGTTGCGATAATCGTGGCCATAGACAGCTCGCATATCAACAGCCGTGAAGACCGACGTGAAAGCGCTCAGATAGTAGCCACGTAGACCAGGGTGGGGGTCGTTTGTGCCTTGAGCGACAAGTTCAATAAACTCAGGAGGCGCCAAGGTATGGAATCGCAGGCAGAGATTAGTGGCAAAGATCGCACATCGCGTAGCTATCTTCCAGTGAGCACCTTTCGCACGCTCTGTCAATTCCAAGCCTAGGCTAGCCTTGGATGTTTCGACCCTTGTGCGGCGTTGCAAAATGAACTGATGCCGGTTTTCAATGGCTGCCGAGACGTCTGCAGCAGGTTTAATTGTGTCCACAATTTCATCATTGACGAGGATCATGCGTTCGAACGGTTTGCCGAAGTCAATCAGGGTGTATAGCGCTGATGAGCCCAGGTTCTGGATCGAAGGTTTATCAATACCTGCAGTCTCGATATACAATCGCATGGCTTCAGGGGCAAACCGCCAATCCTTGAGAAGGGTTCTCAATAGCGAAGTGAACAACAGAGTGTACATGCCTCCCTTGATCCGGTCGTGGTCATTCGTCTCAAGAGCTTTCCTGAGACGCTCAAGAATGACGGGAATCACCAACGGCTTACTGCCGATAAGTGACTTCAACGATGAGTCCTGAGCACTCTGTGCAACTCGTCGTACATCGGCATAGAGTGAAAGACTGGATTCGGCAAGATCAAGTAACAGCCGCTTATCCAATTCGCTCTTCTGTCTGGAGGAAGCATTGTGTTTACGTCGTAGAAGCTGGTAAGCCTCAGCGCGCTTGATGAGGAGAGGTCGAGGGTAGACTTTCCTCAGACCTTTGATCTTGAAGGCGGCAATATCGGACTTGTATAGTCGAACGTGCCTTTCCAGGGGATGGGCAGAACGCTCAATGCCAACATCGGTGATCCAAGTACGATAAGCAGCGTATAGGGCGGTGAATGAATTCACATCATCTTCTTGGTTCTCGTTGAGGAAAGAGTGCGTTTTGGTCAGCAGATGGCCTAGTTCTTCTCGCAGATCATGAATTCTGCTATACGCAGGGTCACTAGACTTGAGGGCATAGCCTGCCTTGTAGCGGAACTGTGGGCGGAGTTCCTCGTCTTCCGCAACCTCAGCAAGGGGGTCTTCGTCAATCATCATCTCGTCATCATCCTCACGGGCCACATCGTGGTCCTCCTCAGTGTTGCCAGTCATGATACCCGCAGCACGTTCAGGATCGAACATAGTAGCCATGCCTGATGTGACAAGGCGAATCTGCTGCATGAGGCGGGAAACCTCATCTGACCACTCCTTGTTCTTGCCTGTTCTGCTCACTGGCGGGTTATCACTCATCAATGACTCCAATTGGTCTTTGGCAGACTTTGTTTGGGACGCAAACAGTTCAACAGCAAAGTCGATTTCGGCTGGGGAAGGTTGATGCCATCGGATGCTGAGGTCGGCTGGGGAAGTAGTCTTTCCCCAATCGTCGACATCGAGTCCGCGTTCGATGACCTCGGGTTCGTACAAAGCGTGGTCGATGGGATAGGTATGTGTCAGGTTCAGCAGGAGGTGATGAATGTAATTAGAGACAAGAATTGTGGGCAAACCACGGCACTTCTCCTGCATGTATGCTGCAATGCCGAGAAGCTCGTCTTTATATTTGAGGACTTCGCTGCCGACATGAACAACTGCCATGGCAAGCATACTAACATACCATACCAGTGCTCGATCTCTGGGAAGATAGTCTGTTCCACTACTTCGGTCAGATGCAGCGTTGTTGAAGTCAATCTCGTTGCGGATGTTGACGACGAGCATTGGAATGAAGACCTTGAGAGTTTTCTCAGGGTTGACCTTGCAGAGTGCGTTCAAAATCCATGCCATCGCATCTCGTGCTTGGTGAACAACATGGCTTGAGACAAAGGAGGCCACCTTCTCGAGAGCCATGTCAAAGAGCTCGGGTGATAGCGATGCAAAGAGAGGCGACAGTGCAGCCGGCAAAGCATTGATGACATTGTCTTCGGGGGTTCCTCCGCGAACTTGGTTGGCATCAGGCAGGTTCTCCAATAGAGTAAAGACTTTTCCTAGAAGTGTCAAGATGAACTCGCCGAAACCAGTAGTTGATGATCTCAAAATAGTGGCCTCGTCTTCATCGCTAAGCTCGTTTTTGTAGTCGAACTTCACATTCTGACCTTCACGCTCCATGCGATCCATTTGACCTTGGACCCACTCCATGGCCAATGCAGTGTCATGGATGTGGCTTCCTTCCTTTGTCAAAGATACCATAGGAATGCTATAAGCGACACTTTGGATGAAGTTGAGGGTGTACTGAGTCTTGTTAAGATCGTTGGCATCAATTCCGGGGAGGGCGAGAGCCAGAAGAGCGGTGATATGACATCTATACCCCTTGTGCTTGGACATGATGTTGGCAATCATCTGCAATCCGTTCAAGCTTGATGTGGTTCTGTGTACTTCCACAAGTCCCTGAAGACTGGGGTAGAAACGCTGCAGGGCACCGGGCAGCACGAGGTCCGGCTCAAGATATGCGAGACCTTGTAAGGCGCTGTAGTAGTAGTAAGACACGCGGCTGCTCTTGGAGAACAAACCCATGAATGTCACTTCCTTGAGTGACATTACGAAGCGCTTCTTCAACTCGTCATTGATCTTGCGATCTTCTGGAAGATCCAACTCGCCACTCTGCTCGCGGTTCCATCGGGAGACGAATGCTTCGGTGAGGTAAAGGGTCAATTGACCAAGCATGGTGGTCCATGAGCCTTGGTTAGAAGGATGGAAGAAGGTATCGATAGACTCCATAAAGCCCTCCAAGTGGGAGATGATAGAGTCGTCATCCTTCAGGCAAGCTGGAGATAGGGAGCTCACGATCAAGCGAGAGATCATGTAGGCCACGGGATATTTCTTCTTATCCTTTTCCACGTATATGCCTGCCCCGGAAAGATAGTCCAGCGGAGTGTATGGGGAATTGGCCTGTCCCACAGGAATCTGGGTGAGCCTGAGAATGGCTGTAAAAATAAGGTCGGATTGGTCCTTAGAAAAGATGCCATGGCTGCCAAAGGGGACATATGAGCATGCAATATGGTCCCTTGCAAGACGAGACAGCAGGTCAATGAAGAAGATATCGAAAGCCTTAGATCGATTGATGATAGACCACAAATGGAAGAGCGTGGGGAAGATGTCGGCTGGTTGGGACTGAGGTTCGTTGATTGGGGCGGGGTGACTCGGTAGCAGAGCATTCAAGACACCTGCAACGATAAATGCGTTCGGTAGTTCATTCACACTGAAGTATGGCAAGAACTCTTCCAGCATTGCTCGGCGTTCGGAAGGATCGAAATAAGTATGGGCATGGGTGCACAGCTTGAGAAGTTGTTTCGCTGAGCGTTTGCGGTTGCTCTGATGCGCGGGGACTTCTGAGGGGAGGATCCATGCCTTGATCTCGTTCCAAAGTGGCCTCCATTCGAGAACGAGGTCTTCACCCGGCTTCAGATAATGGTTCTTCCTGCAATGTGTGAATTAATGTCCTCGAGTTCAGCTGGCACACGTACCTCGTCAGAGTTAGAACCATGCGCAGGAAACGGTCCGAGGCTGTTGCATCCAAGCCTGGAGCGAGTGCAAGGGAATAATAAAGTTTAGCTAGTTTTGCCCTCTGCTCTCTGGTCATCTCGAATTTGAGATTCAGCCAACCTTGAAGCTCCTTGGTCCAATGAAGGGCTCCCGGAGAGAAGTCTTCTGCTCGGATAGCAATGTATAGTTGCTTGAGAATCCCCTGCAGAGCGGCATCGCGCTGAGTCTCTTCTTCAACTTCGAACGGGAGCTGCGAGAAATAGGCAAAGGTTCGAGGCCGATATCGTTTCTTGTCGTCTTCATCGGTCTTGAGGTAGGGAATGCCGGGGGAGGTGGATCGTGAGATGGGCTCGTACGGTAGAAAGTTTGCTAGTAAGTTAGAGCCAGTTGTAGGTGGCATAGAGCCGTGAGAGCCCGAGGGGCGAGGACCAATGTTCTCGTCCATGGCGGGTGATAATAGATAAATTGTTGGTCGATGAAGGATTCGATTCACTCGAATACCGTCGAACGACCGAGAGCGGGCAGCTCAGCTCAGCTCTACTGGGCTCAGCGCAACAGCAGGCGGGACGTTCTATTCAATCGCAAGGCGGGGCGGGGAGATGCGGGTGCGCATTGAGCTTCTTCTGAGTTGAAAGTATGTAATCAATATGAAAGGCGTGGCGACCTGGCCATAAAGTTAAGTAGAAGTAAGCAATGTATGCAAAGGCGAAAAGTCAAAGAGGGAGGAGTTGGAGGAATTAAGAAGCGGGCTGGGCGACCGCAGGTGGTGATGGATGATGCCAGCAGCAGTAGCCTGGCGGACACATCCACGCACCTACCTCAACTCAGAGCTATGGGACCCACCTTTTTCTGGGGCACTTGCGCGCGCATCAGCCCCAGAGGAGAGAAGGGGATTTAAAACCAACTGTAGATCTGAAGCACGTTCGAAGCGTCACTGCAAATAAAGTCTCCTCTTGACAAATATCAGACTATTTTTACTCTTCAGACTATTTATCTCTAATCTCATTTTTTTGAGGATTATATTCGTTGATATCGACAATCCTACCATTGATCTTGAATTTAGCCTTCAAGCCAAGAACTCGAATATGGGGAAGTGATTGTCATCTCACAGCAGCTACCAAGCATCACACGACGAAATAACTGTGAAATAAGGTAGTGTAGATGTTGTGCGAATCACTCTGCTTGTGTTTGTGTTTTGATGCTTTCCGTGATCAACTGTCCAGCTTGTTTTGTAGCTGATCGCCTGGTGATACAACTTCTCCAGTTACTCGAGCTTTGTTGCTTTCATTAGTAGCGGCAACTTGCATCTGTGGCGTGTTGGTTCCACTTTGTTGGTCCATGCCTCAAACTCCAGTCTCCAGGACACCAAACGTCACTACTATCACAAACCAACCGTGTAATGGTGATACTGCTTTACCCCGAGTATCATTAACTACCCAACTTGTGCCGAATTAGTATTCTCGTCCCTTCTATTGAAATCTCAACCATCCAATCAGTATCCGTCCCAATAGGGTGAAGACGGGATACTCAGGCAGCGGGGCAGCGTTGTCATCTACATACATCAATGCGTAAGGGTCCAATAGGGATGTCATGCAACACGGCCGGAGAGCATGCTTACTCTTCATGTCTCATAAAATGACCAACTGATGTGTAGGCATGACACCCGGAAGCACTACCATCGGCAATCCGAACCACTCCGAAGCTGCCATATCAAACACGCAAGCTTTCTTTGCCTGATGCTTCTGGTGTTCTGTATCATGATTGCGTCTCTCGATCACTGCCTACTGCTCTTCAAAGAACTAGCAGAAGTTAGAGTCAAGGCCATGCGAAATCATCAGATTAGCAGACTGGTAGCATGCTGCCCAATTCTTTAGTATATATCTTCTATGTCAGCATTCCCCGCTGACAATCTTGCTCTTGATCCGGCCAACATCATCCGGGCCCCCACTAGCTAGCCGTGAAGCTGTGCCATTCCGGTGGGAAAGGCTCCACTTCGCCGTGTCTTGCGGCTTGAAATATCCGTCATCAACGAGAGACACCGGTTCTAGACTTCACATAGTTTCGATTCTTTTGGGACAAGTGAAATGATATCATATGTTGGAATAATAAAGTCCTCGTGAGGACCACGCTATATTTTATATTACAATCACCACGATGGGTATATCAATGTTCTAACTTGGATCCGTAAATATCTTCAGCCTGTGCATGGGAGTTGCTTCTCCGGCGGAAGATCTTATCTGCAAAATTTCGTACACTAACGCTCACGCGTCTTGTCGGTGGCCTCTCCGTTTTGATATCGAGAGTCTCGAGTGGTGGTCTTCCATCCTCACTGGCACGCGGTGCCACGAATCTCTTCACAAATCCGGCATTGTAAGACACCGACCTTCGACGGGAGGGTATGTCCGATGTGCAACTGTCTAATGAACTGCTTGCTGGGCTCGTGTTGACATGTGGTAGTTGGTGAGAAGGATTAACAAGAGAAAGGCTTGGACGAGTAGGGAATGTCTGAGCTCTCTGCTGGCCTCCATTGCTAAGTGTGCGTTTCTGTAATGTGGATGGTACTCTGCAAATTCCTGAAGCCGGCCATCCGCTTTGTCTAAGGTTGACCCAAGATGCAGTTGCTACCATTAATAGTTTGATATCCTCTGGCACTACCTTTGTCAATCTTGATTGGATTTCAGGCGGGTTCGAAACGATCCAGTCGCTGGCGAGCTTGGAATCTAGAGGTGTGTTTCGGGTAGGAGGATAACGACCGCTTGAGGTCGACATGGTATTATAAGTGTCGAAGACGTCCAGCGTATTCGACATAAGGGAGCCCATGATGGGATGCCTTCGCGTATCGGGGTGTATCATACTGAATGTCCACTTGACTTCCGTTGGTAACGGGCTGGATGGCGGTGTCGGTACGCCGTTGTTCATGGGCATGGGAGACGTTGGAGTCGAAGTCTTCTTGACCCATCGTGCCGTGCTGATCCGTCCTCGCTCGTCCACTCCGATGAACTCATATGAGCCATTGGCCATCAAGCTCGACTCCCATGTTGATCCATCTTCCATCACAATCTCGGCCGAATCGTCGCCCACCTGGGGGACTGGACTGATAACTGCAACCACATCCCTTTGATCCAGTGAGTCCTCGGCATCGAGAGATCCTGGAGACGCGGGTGTATCGTAGTCCTCACTGCGGACAATGAGAAGGTCGTTCGCACCAAGTGTTGGCTTAGTACGGAACAGGTGGGGGCAGCGCTTGGCCATTCGAGGCACAATCTGAGATCCTGTGATGAGGCTAGACGGAACAACATCAAAAGCTGGAACCGGGCGCTTCTCGCCGAGTTCTTGTAGTTGGAGGAGCAGTCGTGGGCGGAGCTGGACTAGGCGACGTTGTCTGGATCCTGGGCGAGGAGCCGGGTGTGCAAGATGGAATTGTGTAGACCTTCTAAAGGTGCGCTTCCTCCTCCTCCTTCGAGGTGTTGTGGAGGAATCACTGAGGTCACTCATGTCCGAGCAGGCAACCGAAGCTTCATCTTCACTCTGAAGCTCTGAAGGTGGTAGGTCATCATCGGTCTCAGGTTCGCGAAAGCGAACAGATAGGTCTCGTCGAGGCATGTATTCTGACTTGGGCCTGGGGCGAGAAGTTCGGCGCACCGGTGTCACTGTAGTTACGGAAGGGACCTTCTCATGATATGACATTGGCCGGGGTTGTGGTGAGGATGTGACAACTGCTGATACCGGTCTTGCTGTTTTATCAGCATCCGAATGGCGTCGAAGCGCGGATCGGAGGAAAGGGAATGGTCCTTGAGGCGCTTGGTTTTGTCGATTTGTCGAGTACTCGTGGCCGTGAAGGCTAGCACCAGCATGCAGGAACATGGTAGCCAAGCTAAGTCTGGGTCGAGCTCATGTAACAGCTCAATCCAGAAATATTTAAGTATTAAAAGGAAGAACCAGTCTGTTATCAAATAAGGCTGAGTGATGCTCGATGGTGAATGTAAACAAACACAAGCGGCAGCGAAGTGAGGCAGGTCAAGATATGATATGTGTTTCAGAGGTTGTCAAAGCCGAATACGCAGCTGTAGTACAGGGCGTGATCAAGCAATAAAGTAACCGATCTGGCGGGACGTCAAGCCGGGGGAGATGTGGTCCGATGAGACCAGGATGAGCGAGATGGGATGATACGGAAGAGGTCGACCCGCCGTGGAAGCCAGCACTTGGACAATACACGAGCTGGCAAATGAATGGATGTTGAGCAAGGTGTCAAAAGATGAGAGGCTGATTTAATATCGTCAGGGGAGATGTCGCCCGGTTGAGTACAGCAAATATGAAGTTGTTATCAAGAGGGACCACGCGCAACTTGGTGGATGAACTGATGAGTGAGTGGTCGCGTGGGGTCTGGCAAGATTTAAAAGTCAGCTCGCTCTGAATAAAGCGGTCACCGTAAAAGACGGATGAAGAGCGAAGCTAGCTGTAAGGCGTTATGGGCTCATGGGTTAGGGTAAAGATTATACGGTCAAGAATGCAACGCAAGGAATAGATGGAAGCGGTGGAAGATGCTCGGGAGTATATCGAAAACCAGACGCGATCATGGGCAGATCCAGGGGGCCAAGCTGGGGTAAGCAGTGGCTTGCCTGGCTTGCCTGGCTTCCCTTTCCCATGACTGTCATGATATGGCCATCAAGACGGCATCAATGGAATTCGCCTCTGGGTCTGAGCCAAGGATAGGGCGGTCAAGCCGCTCAGGTACAGCTCAACGATGCCGCAAGACCCCATCCGCTAATCAATAGATGACCAGGGGTTGAAAGAGCGGCGCCGGGAGCAACAAGCCGCAGACACGCGAAAACAGGGGATAGAGAAGCGAGGATGACTTACGTATTAGTACATGCGCAGCATCGAAAAATTGTTGAGTTTTCCAAGCTTGGTAATGTGAATTATTATCGAGAGGCTGGGAGATGGAACAAAAAGGAAAGGTAAAAAGAGAAAAAGGAGGACGGGGAGATTGAGAAATGGAAAGGGTGGTAAGATGAGATGAATGAATGAGTGAGGCCGCCCTGGGATCGGCGGGTTGGATATTAATTAGCAGGTGGTGACCTCAAGCTCAAGCTGCTACTGGTGGCTGCTGTTGTCCCTGTCTACTGTATTGTCTCGAGATGTCGCCGGCAGGTTTTGCTTTTTCTGGTTGTGTACCAGTACTTTGGGTTTGCTTTGGGCTTTGGACTTTGGACCAGCTGGGTGGTTCCCCAGGTTATTTCCTTTTTTAGTATCCAGTCCTGGTGATCGCTGTACCGTACAGTATTGTTTCGTCTGGCTTATTGACGCCGACTGCCCCTGTTACGTCGTTGTCGTGTGCTGGTTGAGACTGTGTCACCAGGTCAAGGTCTCCTTTCTAACAACGATCAAGTCTCCTGGATGCAAACGGCAAGGCTGGACTCGGTTTCTGTTAGTGTCAGGGGATCCGAATTCGAGGAAAATCGATGGGGAAAGAAATAATATCACAGGTTAAGCCATCAGCTGTTGAGAAGAGGTTGGAGATACTGCTTTTAATCTTTTTCATCTTAGTGGCTTCAGGCGTCAGAGCCAGCCTGGACCTGGACCTGGAAAACTGGGATGAATTTTTTTTTTAATTTTTTTTCTTCTTACACCTTCTCCCGTGTCTTCCAGTTCATCCTTGATATTAGTGAGGTGGGGGAGCGGGTCATTGATCCATGAAGACGACCACCCATGATCCTTCGTAACCTCGTTCGACTGAGAAGGCTGCTGCTGCCCGCTAAATTCAGCCCAGTTTGTCTTGTACAAGCCCTCAGGGGATCGATCGAATCGTTGATCCCAACGTTGGAATGTCATATGAGCTGAGGTTGCCCATCTCATCATCGTCAGAGCCTGAATGATTCAATCATCAATGCAAGCTGCGGCACCTCCCGTACAAGACTGGTCCAAGCTGAGAACGATGTGCCCCAACCCGAACACGAGAAAGGCTGGGTAACCAATCGAGTTTAATGAGACATTGCAAACAGCATGATTCAAGCCCGTGAGCACCTCTAGCTTGATTAATATTCTGCTAACTTTTGTCCTGTTCCTGTTTATTTGTTAGTGAGTTAGGGCTACCCGCTGCCTTGGTTTCCATAACGGTTAGCATAACTGCGTCCCGCAGACCCGGGAGTGACGGAGTGGAGGTTGGATGGCTTACATACATACATACATCCATAGCGGCCGATCCACACACTCAACTGCTTCCGGTGTTGCGGTCAGAGACGACCTCTTGCTGAACTCAGCGGCGACTTACACCATTCCATGGATTTACTGTAGGATCGGCTCAAAGTTAGCTTGTCCGCGGGGTTACGGAACTCTTTTCTACTGGATGACATCGACAGCTTTGGGGAGCTCATAGTGGGATGCGTCAGGGCCATTTTAGAGCCTCAGTCAAAGTTCAAGATTCTAATCAGGCTTCATGGACTTACTCCCAGTCTCATTCTGACCTTTCAAATACAGATGTTACAACATTCAGTATCACTTCAGTCAGTCTTCTACCCACAGTGACACTCTCGGCTATGAGTTGTAAGAATACCCGTCAACTTCTCAATATTAGCTGAGTCCTTGCATATCAGACCAAACCTTTCACCTACAGGAAACGACAAGGATAAAGATCGTGCATGCATGTACATACATATCGCCAACTCAGAATCCCAGACCGCCTATCTGACACTCAAACGAACCAATTGCTAAATGACAACAACTATGAACGCCGTTTTGATGGCCTGCTTTATCGTGTTATTGCGCTTTTGTTGGGGCGCCAGTTGAAGCTATCATTAATTGTTTTCAGCCTCACACCACTTGAAACCTGTCATTGTATCCTTCTGAACATCTTCTGGACGCAGCAACCCGTTTCAAGCAGTAAAACATCTGTTTCGGTCAAACTCACGCTTCAAGCCTTCGATAATCCATAATAGTAATACATGGCATTTTCCAAAAGTCCAATCGGCTAGCAATATCATTTATATGTCCCCATTTAGTGGGCGTTTTGTTGTCCTGTTGTTCTCGTGGTCAACCATTTACCACTCGCCTTCTGTGAATCGCGTTGTGTTAACGTGAGGAAGTTGGCTCAAATGTTTGGAGGTCATGAGCAAATGGTCGAGATGTCAATATTCTCTTGTTGACATTTCTTCTTCTACCAACCGATGTGAATTTTCCAAGATTGTCTTCACTTCTTGGACACTATTTGATGACATTCTGCTGATCAAGTAAGCTACATGTCTCTAGATTCTGTCCGGTCGTATGGAGGTTTGCTTTCGCTAAGCTATTGGTCAGTCAGCCCATCATTGATCTGCGATACGGTTTCATGTGTAGTCGATGAATTTTGACTTCCGGGATCAAACGGAATGGCCTCGAGTGCCGAACGAACCCAGAAAAGCCCATGAGGTATGCATGTACCGGGCACAAAACAATAGTGCGCACTATCGCACATTCAAGACGTCAACTTTTTGAATGGCAACAGATTAGGGATACTGTTGCATCGAAAATACCATCCTCAACCCGCCAAAGTACAGGTACTTTTCAGCCGCCAACGTGCTGGCCCATCGCCAAGGCGATGATAACTTGCTGAAACATCTCACTTATCATAAGTAACTCCGCCCTCCGATCCAAGCGCGCGGCTGCATATCTCAAATACCAATGCCGGGCAACATCTCGGAAATCGGCAATTCTCACTTGTCCGATCTATTTCAAACGTCTCGGATGTCTCGGTACTCTTACATGAGATTATCGAGAACTACGAAAATATTGATCAGCTCTTAAACTGGAGCCGCTGTCGGTCAGTGGCCGTCCTCACGGGAGCCTCGGGACGAGCATGGATGGGCTGAGATTTGCATTTCGAGCTTGACAACCTGTTGGAAACATCGTCAGCTGCTCAAATCATCATATCCTGATAGGGTAGCATGCGGCTCAACCCCGTCTGGTCAGCCAATGCAGCCCTACATAATTCTTTAGCTTGTATTAGGCTGCTTATGTGTTGCAATGAACGTTGGAATGGGTGTCATCCAACTTTCGTAAACTGACAAACAAGGCAACGCCAAACTCAAAGACATGAGACTTGTAAAAAATTGTCCAAAGGTTTGCATCACCGTTACATTCAGGATTCCAAAAAGGATTTAACTTTGAGCCCCTTACTCTGCAACTCGTCAGGCAATGCAGCAACTGTGTAAAAAAGTCCTTCAAGGATGTTCAGGTACGAGTTGAACAATCGAGCGGCATTGAGAGCCACGCGCTTTACTGAATATGTTTTGCAATTAAGTATGTCTTAATTGAACTTCTATTTTGATAAAAATAAACATGCTGGTCGATAGCAATTCGATGCTCCAAACTGCTACGATACGCGAGTATTAACTAAGGCAGGTAATCTCACAAGTCATGATGTTGGTTTTGTATCATCTAAGGAAATACAACTGTACACTCTATCGCCCACGGCAACTCGATTCACATAAGAAGAGATACTAGAATTCGCTGCTACCATGTGCTTCAAACCTCATTACACGATGCAGCTTTGGAGATCGTGCCTCCAACTGCCGTTTCAAGTTACATGGATCTTCAAAATCCGGGGTATTCCTTAGTCATCGAGTCGCCAAGCTGTAAAATTCCCCCACCACGTTCATGCTCTCATCAACATCCGATAGCCTCATATCAACAAACACAGCCATGGCCCAATCATACCGATAACCCTCATTTAGAGCTTTAGACGAACGGCCGGCGTCATGATTCGCCAACATTTCGTCGCGGCGAACAATTCGCGGCACAGAGTCGCCGTATTGGCACTCTACCGGGCGCTCTTGAAAACAGGATCTCAAGTTCCCTTACCCCATCACCTCCATCCTCATGGGCGGAGACATCCTATAATCAAGATATTGAGGAAGAGATTTGCCAAGAATAAGCCACTTACCAGCTTCAGGCTTATATACGACTCAATCACTGCAGGATATAAGGTATTAAGCTTCAGCAAGATGTGTTTCATATGGTCTAATATTATATCCAGTTTCTTACCTTGTTCACTAAAGGGCAAAACACAAAATCGGTTGAGCACTCTGCAATACTCCGACATTTAAAAGAACGGAACGCAAGATCCAATCTCTCTATTCTGAATTCTCCATCCTTCAAAAAGCCGCCCCGTTCAAAACAAATCTTCAATCCTCCCCTCCTCACCAAAGTCTCCGCCTCTAACGAACCTGCAAAATATGAATCGACAGTTCGCCCTCTCCCCAAAACCGCATTTGCAGGCGAGCGCAAAGCGCCTGTATACGGCCACACTGCCGAATTCCTACCCTTCGTACGAATAAAGAAACCAGAGCCGAGAATTCTCACACGAGCAATTGGCTTGAAGACAAAGTTATATCGACGTCTCGTCATAACCTACTTGGATTCTTCCAAAGAGGGCATATCTGAGGCTAAATATGAGGATCAATGGGATGCTTTGATGGACAAATTACTGCGTGAAGAGGGTGTAACAACGGGAGTTGTGCAGGATGAGCCAACTGCCTCATATCATTTTACTGCTCTTTTGACAAAGGCATGGTGGGACCAAAAGCTCACGAAGATCAACGATGACTGGACGGCTCGCGGTAAAGCAGTCTCCGAGCTCATTGAAAAAGAGAGAGCATTGATAAAGGAAGAAAAACAGAGTGGCGCAAAACCAACCGATCCTCAAGTCGCCAGGGAAACTTATGACACAATTGTCTCAGAGTATCATCAAAGGCAGGCCAGCTTGAAAGAAGCAGAGGGCCTCACAACGTTCGAAGACCCATTCATGTCTCCAAAATGGGTAACAAAGGTTGATAAATTGGAGCGCGATTATATGAGCAAACATGGAGGCCCATTGAGAAGAAATGGGAAAGACCGAGATTCGCTACCCAGAGAGAAACGGCTGGGAAATAAAGAAAAGTCGCTCTTAGGGGCATTGGAGTCCGATGATGAAACTCAATTTTACAGTAAAGTTGCGGCCAAGCGACGGGATCATTAAAAGGTGGGTTATTCATCTTATTCAATTATACCCAGTGTTTCAATCGTTTACGGTGGAGTTGGAAAAAGATAGACATGTACAATATAGATTATAGATATGGCACAGTGCCCTTGTATTCAACTTTTGGCTGTAAATGCTATGGAGATATCGATAACCGTATGTACAAACCTCAAAATCGTATACCATGAAACATACAATTCATTCATTAACATCGTCATTCTGCCGTGACAATTTTTCTTAGACATGTTCTGCCTCCATCTGTCTATTAGACCTGTTTGAATGCGCTCGTGGTCGAGTCATCATCTTCAACGTCTTTTTCCCTTCGTTAGCCACTTCAGCCCAGCTCTTCAACGATTGGAGCGAGGGCACAGATGGTCGACGTGTCTGATCTCCGTCAATGCTCGCAAGTTCAGATCGAAGAGTTCTGGGTGAAGACATGGCGGATAACGGTATTGAAAGGGCAGGACTACTCGGCTCTGAGGGTAGTGGACGCGGTTCAGGGGTCACCACTCTTCCATCGGGTTGAACAGGCTGCTTGGGCAATTGGCCCCATTGGGGTACTTTTTCAGGGTTCACGGGGAGAGAAGTGCGATCCAAGGCTGGGCTGCTTTGCAAAGGTGTTGGGTTCGTCTCAATGCTATGTCGAGAGAACACTGATGATGCCATGCTGCTGTCCGTCAAGCTTTGATCGCGGTTAAGATTGGGTGTATCACTGCGAGACGGTGTAACGGGCAAGGGGAGCTTAGAGCCAGATCCACGTGAGCGCAAGGTATAACCTGAAATGTTTGTAAAACTTGGAGACCGCGAGGTTGTGAACTCAGTCGACCCCCTAGGAGTTATGTCATTCGAAGGTCGCGGCGAGACGGCCTGTCGTTGAAGTGGTGACGCCCTCTGCTCAGGTGGGAGACGCTGAGTGGAACGCGACCAGGGCTGGAGAGATGGCCTTGCCGCTGGTGTTACAGGTGTTGATTTCGACTTGGGCGATTCAAGTCCAAGGCCAGATTCAAGATTTATCGTGCTGCTTCGACAAGGCCGAGGCATCGCTGTCTTCCCCGGCGTCCTGCTTATACTGCTCCTCCGGTTGGCATTCTGTGATTCCAGCGCACGACATTTATCCTCCATATCCTTCAGCTTCTTTTGAAGCATAGCCGCGGCCTGCTCGTGTGCTTTGCGCTCATGCTCGAGTCGAAGTTCATATGTTCTGTCTCGTCCTTCCAGCTCATTGACCTTTTGTTTCAGGCGGTCGTTCTCCTTCCGAAGGCTCATCAATGCTGTAAGCTTCTTATCCCACTTGTCCTCAACCCATGAAATTGGCCTTTTGCAGCATTCTCCATGGTATATCTGATGAATACCTCCAAGCATGGATAGCTTATCATCTATTTTATATGCGTGTAACCGGTTTTTAGGGTTTGGTGTGATCATTCGGGCTATCAAGTTGACAACTGGCCTGGGTCGAACTGTTTCTTGGCCCTCGTAGGTAAACATGAAAGGAGGCGTAACCAAAGCATGAGAGGTAAGTTTTTCCAAGTGAGAATTCAACTTCTTTTCTCGTTCATAGAGCTGTTCTTGTTGGGTGTTCCTGGATGGGTATCTTAATGCTTCGTCGAACTCGGCCAACCGAACGTTGTAGAGAACAGTTGCAATATTCAGAAAGACAAGGCCGAGTGAATAGATGTCCGACAACTGCATACTAGAGCCATTGTCGGCGTAGAGCTCAGGTGCTCGCCACCTCTCGGTACCCGGTACGCCCTCCGTCATGGTTTGGTCCTGTCCACTCACGTCCCTTGAGACGCCAAAATCAGCGAGGTAGACCCGGTCTGCTTTGAGAAGGATGTTGGATGGTTTAATGTCGAGATGTCTAACATCATTTTGGTGACAGTAAGCCATCGCTCTAGCAATGCAGCCAATTGCATTGCGCAAGAACTCGAGCGGGCATTTCGTTGTCGAATGGAGAATCTGATCTTCAGAAGAGGGCTCAATAGCACTCAAGTCCTTAATGTCTAAAGCATCGAGCCTCTCGAGAATATCCTCACGGTCCCCCTCTCCCAGGCGCAGAAATTCCAGGTCTTCGAGGAGGGTGCTCAAGTTGCAAACGGCAGCAGGCCAAATAAGCAGGCATAATTCGTGAGTTCGGGGTGCGTATGTGGCAACTAGTTTTACGACATGTCGATGGTCAAGCTTCTGCATAGTCAAGCTTTCCTTGCGCAAATCATCGATCGTAAAGCCCCGCCGACGTGGGATCCTTTTGCGCGCAAGACAGACGGATCCATAGGAGACCTTCTCGACGCGACCGAATGCGCCGTATCCGAGATCGTCGAGTTTGGCAAGTTTCGTATCGAAGCGCTTCGCATCGGAACTGTTGAATAGTGGTTTGTTTCTGCGCAACTAATCGTCAGCAACGAAGGCATGCGCGGCTCATGGTACCACTGAGCAGCTTACATGCCGGGCCAGCTATCATCATCGTTCCAGCTTTCTATGATGCTAAGCTCCTGAAGTTCGCGCTCGGCCTCCCATACACGACCATAGTGCTGGGTCAGACCGGTTTGCCCGACTCTTGTCCATCCCCGGGCCCAGTCGCCCATCCTGAGGGAGTTTGAGGGGCAAGCAGGTGTCGTCGGGAGGGCGGTCGTAGTTCGCGGAATAGAATGACGAGGTCAAAATGAAACAGAAGCCATAATGCTGCAAAACTGGCTGTCACTATTAACTATGCTGAGCGAAGGTAATTGGTAAGAGATCTTCTCATGGAACAAAAAGCCAGGCGCATATGTCAAAAGGTGCTGAGTGATGACGAGAAGTCGAAGTCGTGAAACGACAGAAGAATAAAGCCGTCTGTTAGTGGGGAGCAATTGAGTCCCCTGTCACGAAAGTGGCAGTGACATTTTCTAGTCGGTGGCCCTACTTACCACCACTACTAACACAATAATTCTACCCTGCAGCAAGTGAGGCGCTACTAGATAGTTCGACCTAGAGTTACAAGCCTCTAGAAAGTCTTCGCAAGTGGCTGGGGCTCGTTTCTTCTGGTCTTCTTCCATAGTTCTTCACACGTTAGACTGGATCTGGCTGGTATAGTAAAATCCATAGTGCTGCCTCTCTGTCTTGCATTGCATGCATTCAAACTTTGGTCCCTGCCCAGATTCATCCCCCCGCTCTAACACTGCCTCTCCAGTGGGTCAATCGTCGCTCCGATCCACTGGAACCCGCTAGCCGTTTAAGGCTGAGCAATGGCCAAGCCCCTCTGATGGTGGATAAATGATGTCGCAGGTGCATATGGACTATTGAAAGAACACAGCGGTCGGGTTAATACTGGAACATGTTGTGTAATAGAAGACAAGTATTTTTAAAATAAATCACCCCCAAAGAAATGCTTAATAAATGTCTGAGCCGGCATTTCCAACGATCTGGGTCCCTTAACGGGGTGCTAAACTTGATTGATCATCATTTTTCCTGACGCTAGTCGATAATAAGACATCGATCGGCATTTCACCCTAGTCAGTGGCACAGCCCTCCTTCACCACCAACCCCAACTTCATCTCACATCTCTTGTCTACCCTTCCAATCTACAGTACCCTCATCTACGCCTTATCCTCGCTTTTGGCTCCGCAACCTCCGTATATCCCCACCCGGCATACGGAGCACACCCGGAAGGGCTCCGGCCTTTCAAATCGGCGTCACCGGCGTCATAAAGTTTCGTCCTGGCGGTTTCCCTTAACGCATGCCCAAGAACACGCGTCCAACAGCCTGCACCCGTGATTGTCTGGTTCACTAGTATACGTTGTTTGCACTGATCGAGTTATTTGGGGCTATCAGCCTACCAATGTCAACACTCATTCTGCCCTGAACAAATTTAATCACCATGCTGGAAGCACCTCAGACCGCTCCAGAGTCGCTTCCAGCGCGGAAGCGATCTAAGGATTCTGAAGAAAATGATGAGGATAGGGGCAAAAAGCGATCGAGAGGCAGACCACGTCTCGATACCAGAGATGAGACGGCTCAAGAGGTGAGTCAAAGCGACAAGTCGAGTTCCTCACTCACCCCCATCTCAATCCAACTAACACTTTTGATAGCGTCGTCGAACACAAATTCGACTGGCTCAAAGAGCCTACCGTAATCGCAAAGACACTGCCATTACCACTCTTGAGGACAAAGTCAAGGATCTCGAGGACGCCAATGAGAACATGAGCAAAGAGTTCATGAACTTCTTTGACTTTGTTCTTTCACAGGGAATGCTTGAGGGTGCGCCAGAAGTTGCACGGCGTTTAAACGACACAACCCGCAAGTTCCTCTCACTCACACGGAAATCTGCTGAGGACTCGAATCGAGATGATGCGGATGATGCTCCAGCCCCTACGCAAACGCAAGAGCAAGTTGTGACACAACCCCCAGAGCGGCAACCATCAGGAAATAGCTCCGGCACATCTAGCTCAGGAAGTGGTGAATTCATGATACCAAACCAACCGGCCTTTAACGCTGTTCCCCAGGACAAGAACCTGACTACCCCGCAAAGAGCGGACGGCCATATGCGGCAACAAGCTACTCCACCCCTTAATCTACCTTACGAGATCGTCACGATGCCAACAACAGACAATGCGAGTTTTCCAGTTTATAATACGCAAACAACAGTCAGTTTCGAACCAAATCCGTTTCTTCAACCACCTTTCCCCGACGTCCGTTCACCAGCTTCTTATGCCCCACAAGAGCGAAGCTTTGGTCGTCGCCTTCAAAGGGCAACCTTGGAGGCTGGTCTTCGATTAGCATCGATGAACAACCCACCTCCTCACCGCTATGCTGAAGTCTTTGGCTTCTGTCTGCTTTTTGAACCAAGGGAATCTATTATTCGCCGTATATCCAGCACTCTTACCAGGGTGAGCCAAGAGTCAATGTTTGTCTGGAAGTATCCTTTCACAAACCTCGGTGGTGCTGGTACATTCTTCCCAAACAACGGAGAAGCTGGGGGATATGCGGCAACGGGCGTCAATGGAAATGCGATGCCAATTGGAAACCAAGGCCTGGATCAACCCATGAAGCCCCAGGAGATGACAGGTTTCTCAATGGGTCCCTTTGACCCTAACGTTGAAAGCACAAAAGGCGATCGTATCGACGCTCGCATGAGAATGATGTACAAGGGATTCGAAGGCGACTTCTTCGACGCAGACGAGGTGGAGACATATCTACGCCAACGGGGTATCATGATACCTGCGAATGTGGATTTTGTTGATGCCGAGATAGACATTGGCTCGTTCGACGAATCTATGGATCTCTCTGCCCTGGGCGCGACCAGCGGTAGCTTTTTCGGGACACAGCAACCTCTTGCATCCAGCCAGGGGCTTTACATGCCTCCTCAACAAGCCACAAGCGACATTCCTAATATGTGGCAAAGCACTATACCTACTACCCTCGCAACCACTACATCATCTATGACACCAGCTCCTCTTATGGCACCTGCAATGGGCCCTGACTTGGCGAACCTCATGCCAACAGTAGGGCCTACGAGCAATGGGCAGTTTGATACAGGGATGGGGGCCTTTATGGATGCATCATACTTCCCCCGAGATTGGGCGACAGATGCCAGTTGGATGAAGACAAAGGTGACGATGGATGTAAACCGACTAGTAGCAGGTGAGTTTTCTCATTCGAATGATATGTTTGAGAATGTTACTAACAGAGTATAGAAATGACTAGTAAAGCAGTTTGCTTGGGCCGAACGCCAGGCTTACGGCCAAGAGATATAGACAGAGCAGTTAGGTCAGCCATCGTGTTGACTCAGGCATAAGTTGGCATTTCCTTTGGAGTAAGTATTGGATATCGTCTATATTGGATTCCGCAATGGAAGAAAATCGGCGTAGGGGACAATGGTCATATCGGTCATGCATCAACGGCAATGACGAGATCGGGCGTTTGCATGGTGTGCGTGTTGCAATTGGCAAACACCGGAGGTTTGGGGATAAAGGTTCATGTACAATATTATGGGCATATATCATTGGATACCCGATGTCTAAAAAATTGAATTCTGGTTATAGATTGTAGCATTATTCCCAAGACCTGTGAATATTCTGTAGCAGCTGGATGAGTCGATATGTATTGGGTTGCTGATCACGAGTGGGGCCCTCTGCCATACCATCTCCAACATCTTGGTGAGGGGATGATCACCTCTTGACCTTTCTCTCCCTGGCTTTGATCTCAAATACCATGGTAACGACAGTAGCATACAATGGAATACAGAATTCAAGACCAAAGCATACCGAAAGTGAAGCCCCGTCTTATCATTCATGGTGGCGCAGGCAACATCCAGCGCGATACATATCCTCCAGAACAGTTTCAGGCTTATCGTAAAGCCCTCATTGACATTGTGAGTTCATCTCTAATGGCACAGCGGTTCTCAAATAACTAATTTTCATATCTTAGGTCACTAAAACAGACCAGTACATGAGAAGCCAAGATGAAGCCATCTCGGAAAAGTCTCCCAAAAAGCTACCCTCAGCTTTAGATACCGCAACTTACGCGGTCTGTCTTCTAGAGGACAACCCCTTGTTCAATAGTGGACATGGTGCTGTATTCACTCGGGATGGAATCAATGAGCTAGAAGCCTCAGTAATGGTATCTCGTGGCTATAAGAAGCGAGGTGTGGGCGTCATGGGCATTCGCCACGTAAAGAATCCCATACTTCTGGCCCGCGCAATGCTTGAACATGGCGAAGACGATCTCGAAGCGCATCCTCGAGGGGTCAGCCCAGACGGTCTCGATGTTCCGTCTGCACAGGGACATACGCAGCTCTTTGGGAAGGCAGCCGAGCAACTAGCAGAACAGTACCAGCTAGGACTGGTCAACCCGAGCTACTTTTACACTCAGCGTCGTTGGGATGAGCATGTTCGGGCTTTGGAAAGGGAGAAGAAAGGCGACGGGCGAGCAACATGGAGTGCGACTGAATATCTCCCCCAAGGGACATGTGGAGCGGTAGCTCTCGACCAAGATGGTGTCATCTGCGCGGCGACCAGTACAGGAGGTCTAACGAATAAGCTCACTGGGCGTGTTGGCGATACACCTACAATAGGATCAGGTTTCTGGGCTGAGGAATGGACCGAAGAGAACGATCCGACGGGGCCGTCGGTGTGGGATCGCTTGAAGGATACCATGACACAGTCAGGCCCTTCACTAGTACTCAGCGATGTTCTCAAAGGAACGTTGGCGGATTGCCTGCCGACTCCCATGTTATACACTCCCATTGGTATAAGCAGTGATCGCACATGCACAACGAGATCAATCGGAGGCTCTGGCACCGGCAATGGTGACTCTTTCCTGCGAACCAACGCCCTACGAAGTGTCGCAGCTATGGCAAGATGGAAGCCAGAATCAGGATCCAAGGCTGTAACTCATGTTGCAGGTCCAGGGGGAGAGCTAGAGAGAAGTGCGGGTGATAGATGGCGCCGGACAGGTGAGGGCGAAGGCGGCATCATCGGTATTGAGAGTGTTGTTGTTCATGATTCTCATGGCCGGGTAATCGAGACTCGGTCTGAAGTCCTAATGGATTTTAACTGCGGTGGCATGTTTCGGGCTTGGATTGATGAGGAGGGGAATCCTCAAATGAGCATCTTTAGTAACGAGCCGTCAAACGATCTATGGCAGCAAGGATCAAAGTAAGTATAGATAGAGTGGAACAGGGAATGTCATTTATTCGTTCTGTAACCAATCGCGGTAAACAAATGCAGCATACACATCAGCAGCAGGGAGTTCCCATTCCCCAATTCATTTTGAACCTGCTGGTCCTTGTGCACCTCCAAGACCCTCTCCATCTCTTGGAATCGTACACATACGCTCTCTTTTTCTCGTCAGACATAAGTTAGTCTGTATTCGCAAGAAGTATGGCAACTCCATCGCTAAGCCAGAACCCGCCTTTCCCGAAAACCCTCCCGATATTCTTGTTCTATTATACATGGAACGCCGGCCCGATGCGAATTGAAGTGATTAAAAACGTCTGCCAGAGTTTTGTTCGTCGTGGTGGTGATAGTGGTGCTTAAAGTACAGTTCAAGAGGCCTGGCTCCTCGAGAGCCCGACCCGCAGAATTTGTTGTAGATGGTCGTGATGGTGGAGTTGAGAGTGGGGGAGTCGAAGGGTTGTTCGATCGCCATTCATCGATCGTAGTGATTCATTTCGTCAAATTTTGGTTCACAGAGTAGCCTCTTGAGGAGGGGGTTGAGGAGCTTCTAGCTTGGTGCTGCCAGCAAGCATCTTGGAGAAACCGATACCGACACCCTCGATGACGGCGAGAAGAACAGCACAACCGATAGCACCGTTTCGTGCGGCCTTGTAACCGCCTCGGATAGCAAGGGAGCCACCAGTGAAGAAACCAGCAATGATGGCGTTGTATGGATCCTCCTTCTGGCGAACACCCTTCACAGCGCAGTCGAATGTCGAGAAGAGACCACCCCAGACACCAAAGTTACCACCGAGAACCGGGGCGCGCATCTTGATGGCTGTGATGGCGCCAATGCGTCGCTCGCCATAGGGAGAGTTGCGGAAGCCCTTGATACCGTGCCAGATAGTACCACCGATGGCCTAGTGAGGCAATGTTAGCTTTGTCTCGATTCATGCTTATCGCAATTGTCGCTGTGATCGATCGCTCAAGCAACAAGGGCTAAACTTACGCCCATGCAGAAAGCACCACCAAAGTCATTAAGAATGACCCAAGGGCAGGGGTCGCGTCCGTGATCCATGGCTGATTATGTTTATTAGAGTGGTGACGGCGGAAAAGGGCGAGGGCTCGAGGACGAGGCTGATGAAGGCGAGGTTTGGGTATGAAAAATGTGAGGCCGCTGCAAAAGGTTGCGGCCAACCGGACCTTGAATCGCGCAACGAGTGATTTTTTCGGTGGCGGCGGTTGGATTATCCGAGTATCGATAACGGTTTAAGCCGGCCTCGGCAGACTCGAAGCTTCCATCATGGTCAGTCGCCGTCACCAACCACTTGTAAAGAGCATTGATCAAAACTCAAGTCGCGTGCTCTTAAGGAGCTGTAAAGGGAGTCCGGCTATTTAGCATTTTCCTTAGAGACAGGCCTTCATAAAGTGAATCAGGAGCTCCTTACTTAATGTTGTCCCCGGAGCTTCATCCGGGCTGTCCCACTAAACCCCATACCCCGTCCCGGCCGAGTGCGGAGCTCTACCACATTCCTATTCAAGCTCGCCGAACATCTATGTGAAGTTGCGATCCATGAACATATATCAACCTGTTAATATTGCTATGTATATATATTAGATATGAGTCCTCCTGTATTCTTGTGTGAACGTCAACGCTTCTAACCATTTCTTCTACATCATGCCCCTCAAAGTCTTACCAGCTATTGAAGCCGATGCCCATAGGGCTGCTGCCATTGAGACGATAGCTTATGGTCCGAACCCGATAGGTTCAGTTTTGCTTCCAGTACCTCGAACCCCCGAGTCTAATACAAGAGTGCCGGACCTTATCGACACACTCCAGAAGAACCCTGCTTGTCGATGGGCCAAAGTTGTTGACACAGATGTTGGCGAGGACGAAGATCAAATGGTTGCCTTTTCCATGTGGTACGTCTGGGATACTCCTCCAACAGAGGAACAGCATTCTTTCTCGTCTTATCGGGGACCGAGCTGCAACGCGGAAGCATGCGAGCTCATGTTCGGGGGCATCAACAAGATGAGGGTGAATTATATGAAAGGGACAGCATATGCTTGTATGTTCTAATGGTGCAAATTCTATAAGATACATAGGAATGAGTTAACACTGTCAGTTCTTAAACTCCTACACACGGATCCCAAACATCAAAGGCGTGGAGCAGCATCTCTTTTGCTCGAATACGGGCTTGCGGAATCTGATCGCTTAGGTATTCCGGCGTGTTTAGAATCTTCAGTTCAAGGGCGGAAACTCTATGAGAGATTCGGGTTTGAAGAAGTCGACCGACACACGGCTGATTTCTCACGCTGGGGCGGTCCATCAGATATCACGATTCCTTTGATGGTTCGACCAGTAGGAGGGAATCAACCTCCAAGTAGAGTCGCAGACACCACTTAGATGAGAATTACTTACGAGACGTATTCAAATAAGTAAAATACGAGACCTGCAAACATATTGTGTACAAGGAATGTGAATCCGTAGCTTTGTTTGGTCACATCATGTTATTTACCCATCAAGACAAGTCTCTTGACCACCCGAACTCTCAACTCCCGGAGCACTGTCAGTAAAATAACACATAGAACAATGACCTGAAGCAAAATACGTCTCTTCATGAGTCCATATTATAGGCAAGGTGTATATAACATGATGCAGAATTGATAGACAGGCACGGAGTACAATTCTATCTCATACTGGAGGAGAGTAACTGACTGAAGTCAGAGCGTGCCGCAAGCTTTGATCCTTAAGCGGCTCAAGCAGGACCCTGGATTTCAGAAAGCCAGGTGCTCATACAAAAATATCTATATATCAAGATAACTTGGACTAGCCAAGCTAATAAGAAAAATGCAGGGAATTAACTACATTTGTGAGTTTGGTGTTATCTGATCATCTTATCAATGGGATCCATCACGTCCCCGTCGCGTTAATGGGATGTTGTAAGGACCCTGAAACCGCTGGCCCGTTCGTTGGGGGCCGGGTGGCTGGTCATGGCACGTGCACACCCAGTAATAGAAGGGTACATGGCATGTTCAGTGCGTCAGTGGGGTATTTGAACCCTGTAAGTTCTCTCGTCACTCGTCACTCTGCATCGTCAAGTCAAGTCGCGTTGGACAAGCCAAGTTTAATTTAATTCTTGCATCGCTTCAAAGTCTTTTTATGTCTGTTTGAGTAACATCAATTTCAAGCTCATCATCTTTATTACATCGCTTCAATGTCGTCTGAGGAGTTAACTCTTCCTCGTCTCCCCGCTGTATCGTGGGATGAGCAATCGCAAACCTTCAGCAACAATCCTCGGAAACGCGTCCGCAATGCCGCTTCAAAGCACGCGCCATCTTCAGCCTTCAACAATTCAAGTGATCCCGCCATATTCTCCAGCGATGATGATCCCGCATTGGACAATTATGTAGAAGGCAGACGGAAGAAGAGATACATTGGTTCATGGTTCCAGCAGCATCCCACTTCTTCCGACTCAACCTTCAGTGAGATTCAGGTCCCTAAGCAGAGACGTTCATGGACGCGACAGGCAGACAGTGGTGTTTTCCTCGGCAGCGATGGAAATGAGAGCGATGATGTACTAGAAACAGTACCCGAAGTTCCAAAAGCTAGACTTCCTCAGCTTGATCGCGTTGTGCGCCGCGTCTCAAAGGCTGAGCAAGTTGCGCGTGACAAAGTTCGTGCGTGTCTCGATGCGGGTCAAGAGACAATCGACTTTTGGGCAATGGGGCTGGAAGATGTCTCCAATGATACCATTAGTCCTTTGTCGCAGTTTACCTGCATCCCCGTCGTCACAAAGGATGTCGCCTTTGAGCAGAAGGACCCAGAGCTTAAGATCTACATGGCCCAGAACCGGTTGACACGAGTTCCTGGTGCCATCTTCGATTTGACATATCTGACTATCCTCAGTCTCCGTCACAACAAGCTCACAGAGCTTCCTCCTGCTATCGGCAAACTACATCATCTGAAGGAGCTCAACGTATCACAGAACCGTTTACGGCATTTGCCCGTCGAGTTACTGGATCTTTTTGCATCAAATAGCAAGCTTGACACGCTTGTTATTCACCCCAATCCATTTTGGCAACCAAATCAGAGCCTGGAACAGACGGAGGATCAATCCGATAATATGCTCTTTTCACATACAGAGTCAGCTTCGCCGACGCCACGTTTAGTGAGTCGTGCATTAGCTCGAACTCCTTTGCAACTCTCGGATACTACGGGAAGGATTATCTCAGACTTCAAGTTCCCGATAGATCACAGAAAGCTCCTCTTACCTGTCGACGAAGGAGAGCCTGAATTTTCACCATCATCCTCCGTTTCATCCATGACAGAGTCACAACGCCTTAAAGGAGCAAGTCGTGTGCCAAGTCTTTTGGAGGTTGCTCTACGAGCCTGCTATTCCAGCACTCAGCTTTCAGAGATGCCATATTACATCCCTGAAGGGCTCAACCATCTCAGAAAGCTACTAGAGCGAGCACAACGGCAGAAGGAGGCTGGTGGGTTGACCTGTTCACGTTGCAAGGCATCGATGGTCATACCAACTGTCGAGTGGGTGGAATGGCGGGAAGTCCGAACTTGCAAGAACACAAACCATGAGAACTCATCTGTCGTGCGGATGACACCGCTGAGTATGGCAGAGGGCGAGAGGACAATACCGTTTATCCATCGAGGATGCTCATGGCGATGCGGGCCAGGAGACATAGATAAGAGCAGTTGGGGGCTCTCGAGTGGGAATCTTGTTCCAGTGAAAGATGAGGAAAGTTAGCAAGCATATTTGGATAAATGGCGTTATGAAGCAAAAGCAGATTGAAGCGTGTTAATGATACATTGCATTGTCTTTTCCTGAACTGATTGGCCGTTTATCTTATCTTGGTTCTCATCCTATTATCGATGCTAAATACAGTGGTGAGAGCTTTGTTGGCCTATTATCCCACTCTTTGACGCATGTGCCGTTATTTACGATCTCGGTCACTTACACTGAAATCTTATCCCAGTCTTCATTTTAAGGGCATGCATGAAATAGCCGACGCCACCTATCTATCATCAACCCCGGATCGCCGTATCTGTATTTAAGCAATAAGATTTCGGTCTGTGTAAGCTGTCTTGGCCTGCAAGGATCACATACTGGCATATATCGGCCAAGGATGTAGGCTCACGGAGCACAACATTGTCGTAGATCGACTTAGCATGTACCAGATGGAGCACAACTTTAGTAAGTCTTCAGAGGTTTCGATGTACACATCCATGTTACTAGAGTTAACATTGGCGGCAGAAGAGACGAGACTGTCGGTGCACTGGGTTGGGCTTGCATATGAGGAATGCACCTCTCGATAGTAGACACGAGAACATGGGATCAACTACGAACTGAAGTAGTTGAGAAGAGTCACTAAAATTCAGCATGGATGGTAGGTACTGGCAAAACATGCCAAGCTTCATGCAAAGGCTCGATGTGATATAGCTTGCGCAGTGACCCGAGTATTCTCACAGACGTCTTTACTTTCATCACATGGCATTTGAAGGTGTGGAATAAATATATGCTTTGTTATGCGCCTTCTTTTCATTGCGCATAAGGGATAAGATCTCTACGAATTTCGAGAGATATCTCACCAGGCTAGTCCTTGACCTGAGAGGCATCAAGAATGACAATGTCTCTTTTTGGACCATTGCCATATACAATGCCCCTTCTGAAGAAGACAGCTCAATTCCTGGGGAATCATAAACCGAGCGGCATATCATGATCCTTATCCATCTCAGAACAGCCATCATGCCTCGTCACAGGTCGGAACCATCTGGATTTCTGTCATATCCAGGCCAAGGCTGTGGCAATTCGGTATGGTGATGCCAAAGTGTGCCATGTCGTACGCAGACCGTGTGATCAGCTTGACCAAATCGATGCTTCCGAACATATCTAATCCCAATCGTCGTCCTCGCTATCGACATTCCGTGATCGTCCAGCTGTTCCTGTCTTAATAGACTTGCCCGCCAATCGCTCCTCTTCAGCATCCTCAGCAGCTTGTCTCCTCTTGACAATGCGCATATCAGAGTCAGGAACAGCACCGACTTCAACCAATAGGTTATCAATCTTCTGCATGTTCGTTCGAACACCTCCAATAGTCGCCAGTGTTACGATCTGCTTGACAATATCTCCTTTGTTGTAAACCAGAATCGTTGGGCAGTTTCGGTCGGGGTAGTTCTCGATAGCCTGGCTCGCTCGAACTTCGCAGAATTTGATCTCGCCATACTCCTGCGCAGCTTGTCTCCATAGCTCAGTCAAGACTCGCGACTCGACGTTTGTACCCATTGAGGATGTGAGGTTAACAAAAACCGGTCCGTTTTGCGATGCGTCTGTGACTTCGCGCTGATACTCGGGTTTTGAAAGAGGATATACACTTCCGTGTAAAGCCTTCTTTTGGAGGCTGTTCAACTCGGCCATGCGCTTTTGGCGATACATCTCGAGGAAAGCTTCATCTTCTTCGTCTTCAAGTTCGTCCAATTCGTCAATGTCTTTGCCTTCCAAGCGGTTTTCGTGCGCTAATCTTCTTCCTTCAATAATGGCCTCCTCAATCATAGGAGTTGGGCTTGGAGGCTTCTCAGGAATAACTCCATGTTTTCGAAGAATATCATTCCTATGGCGGGGTTAGAGCTAGCTCAGGGTCATGGAGGGGTAGCAAGAGCAAGGACTGACCATTCTGTGTCTGCGTTTGGGTCGTCAATGGGAACATTGATGCGTTGTTCTAAGGGATTAGACATTTCGGTGATATGTATAAACAGAGACAATTCTAAAGAGTCCCCTTGAATACAATTTGTATGTCTTGAGAGTGGTAGCCTACGACTGACGCAATTCCTTCAGGCTCCAAGATACCGCTTACGTACAGACTGAGCTATCTTCAAAATGTTGCATAACTCGCATAAGCCCCACTAAGCATAAAGTCTTTCCTATCCCCTGTGCAAGCTCCGGCGCTATGTTACACCGATCTTCCCACCGCAATTTAACCGAGTTGTTCATCTTGCCATCACGTGTGTGGGCTCTACAACCCTAGAGCACTAGCCCGCATTGAGCCACCAAATCCGCTCAGAGGCAAGAAACGAGTTGTCCCCCTCAGAGCCACCGAACTTTTCCTCGCTTACCTCCTCCCACCCACCTTGCGAGCCTCAAATCTGTTCCCGGATTTCGTCAAGCTTTCCCATTCTCGCAAGAAACCGACAAGACATTTTCGAGAAAATCAGACAAGATGGTAAGCGACTGCCTTTTTTCCGATTCCTTTTACGATGGACCAACGACGAGCGATGGATGATGGATGGATGGACAACCACGTGTGTGGACGAGGCGGAAATATCAACACGAAGAAATCTTGCTGCCTTTGGCAAAAGTGTCAACTTTATGGAACACGACGTCGACGATAGGATGGACGACAAATTGGACACGCAAAAGGACACAGACTTGATGATGGAACAAGCTGGCTGACTCTCCGCCTTTCAGGTTCTCGCCGTTGATCTTCTGAACCCTTCCCCGGCCGCCGAGGCTAAGAAGCACAAGCTCAAGGTACGATTCAACACCAACAAATTTTCATGACGACAATCGATCTAACATTATACTAGACCCTCGTGCCCGCCCCTCGATCCTTCTTCATGGACGTCAAGTGCCCCGGATGCTTCACCATCACCACCGTCTTCTCCCACGCCCAGACCGTCGTCATCTGCCAGGGCTGCACCACCGTCCTTTGCCAACCTACTGGTGGTAAGGCTCGTTTGACCGAGGGCTGCTCTTTCCGACGGAAGTAAACTGCTTCGCGGCGGTTTTATCTCCTTGGGTACTCATGACTCTTACGGTTCATCTCATGGTGGTCATCTCGGATCTGCAAAAACACAACCTCGACATGGACGGATAGAACAACCCGACGTTGCGAACATTTATCAAAAACCTCTTTGCAGATAGAAGATGGGGCACCCAGAATAGGGGCGTTTGGGGTCTCCGGATATCTTGCATGGCACATCATTCTTCTTTTTGTTTTTCCGTTGCGCGCCTTGTACCAAAGAGTCGTCTCGAGGCAGGAAGGAAAAAAAGCACTGCATGGGTGGAAAGCTGGAGAAAGCCTTCACGAGTGTCTGGACTGGTATGGTCAGATGCGAGGACGTGGAACCGCTGGTTGATGATCGCTTCATACCCGGGTGCAGTGGGTAGCGGAGGATGGTCACTGTGCTTTTGCGAAATTCACAATGGTTTCCACATCACCTTCTTGTTGACGTGAATGTTTTGTTTCTAGTCGATGCGATTGAGTTGTGATGCTGTCGTGACTGTCGTAGAGCATACTCATCTGTTCTGATTGCCATGATGCCATGACTTGTAGTCCTAACCATCTACGACGCTTATCATTGCCATCACTGTTGAGTTGAATTGACTTGATGATGATTGGTGGCATACGGCGTCATCGATAGCTTGGATTCCTCAGCCTATCGATCTGCCTAGTCGTCGACTCACCGGATGACTCGATGCGGAGATAGTCGTCCGCTCTGCGAAACGTCGAAACCTGAGGCAGCTCAACCAGACATAATCTAATGTTAGGTATGATTCCGCGAGAAGCTAGGGCACCAATTACCCCGCGAAATATCGTTGGAAGGGATTTGGCCTTACTCCGTAAACTTTGATCCATTTGTAGTTCTATCTGTAGTTGATGATGATTGGATGGACTGGACCTTGAAAATATTGAGCTCCAAAACCTCCAAATCATAAGCAATCGATGTCATTCAAATCGACATGGCAACTACCGCAACTCCATACAGATATGAGGTAATCTTAGTCAAACCGAATCCTGTCAGCGTGAAAAGATACATCGTCAGTTTATCAGTTTGGTCATCATATCTAGGTATTTCTTTGCTGCTCGCGTGATACTACGTGCTCGTGTGACAATGTCTGAACAAATCCTCCGAGATGGCAAATTCGAGTTCCACTTCATTCTTGTCAAGCGAATAAAATCCAATTGTCGATCCTAAACGTGCCAGAATTTGCCCACAGGCTGTAATTCTCGCCACCGCCTTGCCTCACCTCGCTGATCAGATAACTGCACCTTGTCAGATGACTCAGCGGACCAATAGCCAATCTCTCAATTGGCAATTTACGCGAAAGCAGCGCGAGCAGATCGTGCTGAGACGCGGGATAGTCCGCTCCACAGTGAGAAATTGCTGTTAATTGATTGGTTTGTTTCTCGCTGCTTTAGGGGATCGTCTTTTGGGGGTCTTTTGAGGCAGGACAGGGGGCGCTTCACTTTCTTGGCCCTGTTCCCTTTTTCCTCACCCCAGCAACAAGCCAATATTGGCCTCTGTCTGAAAAGCCCCCTCCTCGCTTTGTTCTCCTTTTGAACCCTTGTTTTCTCCCCTCGATTGCGACGTCATCTACGTTTTGACAAGAAACTTGCATCTCTTCAATTTTGTCCATTGACACTCTCCACTCCATCGCTCTTGAACTCTGTTTCTGTACTTGAGTTTCTTGTTCACGTCGCTTACTGTGATCAATTCTGCAACGTCATTCCATCAGCGCGCATTCACCAATCCTCGATTCTTCTACAATCAACTCGCGGCTTTTGCCTCATACTCAACTACTTACACATCTCATCATGTCGACTCCTCGTATCAAGCGTCAGTTCGCTGGCGCTTCAGCCGATCCCTCCCAGCGACAGATCACCTCCTTCTTCAATGCCAGATCCTCAGACAACTCTGTAATTGCTGAGTTTGAGAAGCCCCTCCAGCCTGCTCTTCCCTCCAACGTCCAAGCCAACTTGCTCAGCGTCGGTATGCGAGTTCGCAAGTCCGTTCCCGAGGGCTACAAGACAAAGGGTACCAGCGCCTTCAAACTCTGGACAGACAATGCCCCCGTGAAGGCTTCTACCCCCACAAGGGCCGCTACCAAGGGCGCTTCTCGAGAACTTCTTCCCTTTTGCGGAATCAACAGGGTCGGTGGTCTCGATACCCAGCCCGACTTCGAGCAGGACGATGTCCCAGACCTCGATGCTATTCCAGAGCTCACCATGTCGCAAGAAAGCGCAGAGGGTGACTCCTACGACAGCTCTCGAAAGCGATTCTTTGACGAAGACGAGGAGCTTGACGCAAATCTTGCCATGGGCAACCAAGGAAACCCTCGAGTTATGGCTATTCCCGTGTCACGAAAGGGTGCCGGTCTGAGGGGCTTTGCTCAGGACAACCGAAACTCTGGTTCCGATTTCGACGAGGCCGATTTCCTTGTCAACCCGGAGATGGACATGGCTAACTAAGCCACTATGTTTTCGATAAAACTCAGGCAGAGCTTTCCATTTTGTTACCTATGTGCTATTTCACGGTGTTTCAAACTTTGGGTCAGGAGTTCAGGATTATGGTATATATTAATGCTCCAGAGCGGTTGCATGTTTATTGGATGTCAAAATTGCATCGGGACTCGCTGTATGCTACATGGAATGAAACAAAAAAGGTCGCCACAGACCTACGATTACTTCTTAACCTCCAGCTTACATGCCCACGAATGGTTCTCGAAATTCGAGTAGATCTCTCTGTCCGTAAAACTCACCAGCTACCGTCAAGATCATGTTAAGAGTAGCACGTAGGTTGGCTCGCAGTCGTTGTTTGGCAACTTCCTTTTCAGCATCTTCGTCGTCTTCTGAAGCCGCTCCATTCTTAATTTGAGCGAGGAGTCGTTCTTTTGCTGCTTCGAGGTTCTCCTGAGGTCCCTGGGCAGCAACTTCGCCTTCTTCCTCTGAATCGGATGCAATGTCCATGGCCACATCTTCATCATCTTCGTCTATCTCACCTTCTTCAGCATCGGCCTTTGGTGGAGAGGTCTTTGTAGGTTCCGTAGCTTTGGGTGTTTTCTCAGTTTCTTGATCGGTTTCGGGCGGTGTTGAATCATCCTCGTCTTGGCCAGGGCTGAGAGCACCCTCAACCTCCAAGTCATCAGGGTCAGCCATGATTTCTTCATCGCTGCTGCTTCCATCGACAGCTTCATGCGCACCTAGTCCCCCCTCTGCTAACTCTTCCCTAAGCTTCGCCATCTCAGCTAAGCTTCTACCCAAGAGAACGGCTCTCCGACCGAGGTCGCGAATCCAACCGATCTCGGCATAGTTCAGCTCTCCCTTATCCGGCATTCTTGCCAGTAGAGCCCATATCCAACGGCTTGTACGCTCTGGAAGCGTATACCCTTGGCGAAGGAACTTGCCCCCTAGAAGAATGCGCAGAATGCGTAGTGTGGTGTCTTTGGTCATGAGGGCGACTTGGAGTGGGTGTGGATCGGTTTCGCGTAGAAGTCGGGACCATACGGCTATGGCAGAGGGTTTATTTTCCCCAGGGGCATCGGTCTTGAGTTTAGCTCTTATGACACGGGACCGGGCGTCAGGAGGAGGATCGGTATGGAGGATCGATCGTAAGTGGAGATACTGGTCCATGACGGATGCAAAGTAAGCTTCGTTTATAGCGATTTCTTCGTCGTAATCGCTGTCGTCTTCCGGGTTTTCGCCATATTCATAGCCCTCCTCTCCGTTCGCGTTATCGGGCATCGCCATGTACGCGCCGTCTTCATACCAGCCTCGAGAATCGCCAACACCGTCATTGTATATGGTCCTGTCGGTAGGATCTCTATCTTGATCTTGGTCGGTATTTCGGAGCTCAGGGGGCAGCTGGGGCCCTATTTGAACTTTGGGCGCAACGAGCAAATGGGGTATGCCATTGGCTTCTTGTCTGTTGTACTCACCATATCAGCATTCGTACTCTACAATTCGCGATCTTCAGTAAAGACGACAAGAGCGCATAGAAGGAATCTTACCTGACAGAGTTCAAATATGCCATCGCATCGGCATCATCTTCAAAATCATCCTCTTCACCCTCGGGAATCGTGGTGGTCTGCTCGCTGCTTGCGAAGACATATTTCTGGCCCCAGGTCGGATCGATGCCAGAGTTTTGATGTTGTCGCGCTTTACCGCCTTGCTTTCTTGGTCGCTTCGGTTGGGGATTTGATACCTCCCCTTCATCAAGATCCTCGTGTTCTCTTTTGGTCGCCATTTTGTTTGACGTTAATGTTTGGTCGAGCTTGCAAAGCTTAGGTTGGATGAGATTGGACCTTGGAAGATGGATGCATGGATCTTATCGATAAGCCTGAAAGCTGCAGCTCATCCCGCTTTTTTGGACATCACTTGAGCTAACACCTTGAATTCATATAACTTCTCATGTCTAATCGTTCAAGATGAACGCGGCTCGTGTGCGGCAATTGGCCTCTAGATTACCGAGGTCCTATACAAAAACGTACTCAGCGGCTGCTCGTGCACAAGCGACAACACAATGGCGCTCTCATAGTAGCTTCAACCATTTCGTTGGCCGCAGTACGTCTAAACTCATATGTATACAATCTCAACTAACATCCATAGCCAAGCTTGCTTCCACTGACCCAAATGCCGATTTCGTTCCCTTTATGTGTAAGGAAGTGAAGCCTTTCACTCTGGCTGTCAAGGACAATATCGCTACCTCTGAGTTTCCAACACAATGCGCCTCGAATATTCTCTCCTCTCATCCCTCACCCTTCGAAGCTACCGTTGTTCGTCAATTGCGAAAACGAGGGGCAACTATAGTTGGAAAGACTAACATGGATGAGTTTGGTATGGGCTCTCATTCAACAAACTCAGTCAACGGTGCAGTGAGGAACCCATTAGCCAAGGACGACGATGTATCGGCTGGTGGAAGTTCTGGTGGAAGCGCCGTCGCAGTACAATTAGGAGATGCCGATATTGCACTTGGGACGGATACAGGCGGTTCAATTCGACTACCTGCGGCATACACTGGAACAGTCGGTTACAAGCCTAGTTATGGCATGATCTCTCGATTCGGCGTCGTTCCATATGCAAACTCCCTGGATACGGTTGGTTTCATGGCCAAGGATGTCAGGCCGATACACGACCTCATCTTCAAGACTGGTATGCATGAAGAACATGACTCTGAGGATCCCACATCACTCCCTGCCACATCTCGAAAACGATGCGCCGCGACGATACCGTCTACTCTTCCTGAGTTATCGAAGCTAAATATTGGCATCCCTCTCGAATACAACATCAACGAACTCGATCCCTCTATTCGCGCCGCTTGGATAGCTACGGCCTCTGCCCTTGAAGCCCAGGGCGCGACTTTGGTACCCATCACACTACCTTCAACCAAAGAAGCACTGTGTGCTTACTACGTGCTTGCTCCTGCGGAAGCTTCATCAAATCTTGCCAAATACGACGGTGTTCGCTATGGAAAGCGTGGTGAGGGTAGTGACGCAGTGGGCGAAACACTCTACTCTGACACCCGTGGTGAGGGTTTCGGCGAAGAAGTCAAGCGACGAATCCTCCTCGGTACATATAGTCTCAGTTCTGAGGCCATAGACAACTACTTCATTCAAGCCCAAAGGGTTCGCCGAATGGTGCAAAAAGACTTCGATCGTGTCTTCCGGCTTGACAATCCCCTTTATGAGCTTGCTCAGTTCGACCTGAGTGATATGGCTGAGACCACCGGCATGGAGGACAAGACAGGTCCAGTTCAAGTGGACTTCATCCTCTGTCCTACGGCACCCACATTTCCCCCACTATTGGAAGACATTAAGAAACAGAGTAGCGTGGATGTGTACATGAATGATGTTTTCACAGTTCCAGCAAGTCTAGCAGGCTTGCCAGCTGTGAGTGTCCCAGCCAAGGTGGAGGAAAGTCAGTTTCCCGCAGGATTGCAGGTCATTGGACAGTATTGGGATGATCAAAGGGTGCTTCAATTGGCAGAAAAATTGAAGTCGTTGGTTGTATGAGTGTATTGATGTGATTCCACAAGCGATGATTTACGATATCGATGTATATTAGATCAACTAGACGGCAAGGTATCTGGGTATGCCTCAACAACTTCTCCGTTCCTCTGCATGTTTTGTGAACTCTCGATAAGCAAGTCCGCAATTTCGTCCTTCGCTGCAGCACTTGGGTATATATGTGAGTGAGGATATAGTTGACCTTAGGGCATCAGTATCAAAGATCTTCACTTCGTCCAACGAATGACTTCTCCTGCGCGTCTTGAAGGGGTATCATTGATTCATCTTTTGCTATTAAAACAGCGCAGTCCGATCAAGGTGATCGACTCCGGCTGCGGCTGTGGCTGCGACGCCGACTTCGACTACGACTTCGACTTTGGCTTCTTCTCCTCTCATCGCGGTCAACTTCCATGTCATCTCTATCCGATATCTCTCCAGATTCTTCCCTTGTACCATTTTCTTTCTCTGCTTCATCCTCCTCCTCGAGGAGATCCTCAAGATCACCAAGAGGACTGACCCTCGGCTCCAGTATCTCCAAATCTTCCAGAACCTCTCGCTTTGGCATCTTCCACAGACTTGTGCCGCATACTCGTTCCTTCGTCAACAGTTCATCCACAAACTCGTCCATGTACGTCAAGACTACACCCGCCCTTCCTCTTCGCCTTAGTTTGCGCCTGTCCTCGAGAAACGGTTCGAGCAATTCGTATACATCTTTTGCTTTTCGTGTGAGCCTGAAATAGAAGCATGCAAGCGCGCGCAGGTATTTGAAGGCTTCGCCGCCGTATTGCAAATACTCCATGAGCACCGCGTCGCTAGGCGAGAGTTCGAGTAGTTTGAAGGCGAGGCATAGAAATGGGCTAGGCTTTTGTGTGACGCCGTATGTTCCGCCGATAAAGTTGACATGCTCGACGACGCGATCGACGATATCCGCTTCGTTCAGCGCAAAACATTGCTCTTTGTAAAAGTACGAGTCGACGATGCGATCCTTGACGGCTTTTTCCATAATGGTCGCGGGGTTGAGGCCGTTTGGCGCGACCGAGACGTTGGAGCCACGCTCATCGAGAAAGCGACGCGCATCGGCGTGAACTGTGTCTTTGTTTCTGCTCATGGTGTGGTCGTGATAAAAGGTTGTCGATTGTCGAGGTTGGTGATGGCGGGGACTGGTTAAAGGTTGGAGCTGGAAATCAATGAAAGCTTGGAGCCGATAAGCTGATAAGGAATGTTGCTGTGTCAACCAAGTAAACAGTGCACCAGCGGTCAAGGATGACGACAGCCAGATTCAGAAGCATATTCTGGGTTTTACTTTTACAATACTTCATTGAAGCAATCAATTATCATTATTATTGTCATTCAGCATGGCCAAATTGCTTCTCTCATCCGGCCAGGTGCAAGTAATCGCATCGGGCTTCGTCGGTAAGACATTCTCAACCTCTCCACCCGCCATCCGCATTCCAGGTCATGCCATACTAATGAGACCTTCAACTCGACAGTGGTCGTCTGTACATTCGCTCTCTTTATCAGTGGCTACATAATTCAACAAAGAACGCTCACCCAACTTCGTTCTGCAATCAAGCCACGAGCAGAGACACGCCCATCGCCAAAAGTTTACCTCCCTGAGAAGTTCAAAGTACGAACGAAAGAGCTTGAGGATGGCCGCATCATCGACATAGACACAGAAGCCGATATTGAAGTGCGACGACAGCGTCTCTTGGTCGAGATCAAAGAGACGAAGCCAAATGTTGATGTCGAGGGAAATGAGGCGTTGGAGAGGAACATTGAGATCATAAAGCAGCTACAGGCCAAGGTGGTGGACAAGATGTCGACACCTAAAGGACATGTCGAAGCACCAGTCAAGAATCACAAACCTGTTAGCAAAGCCAAGAGGAGGAAGATGATCAAGCAGGAGCTTCAGAAGTCAGCTCAGGCTGAGGACGGTCTTTACTATCAACGCAGGATGTGGTGAGCTGAATCACTTACAGCCAATGGTTTGCTTTAAATGTGTACACGGTAATGAGAATGGGTTATGTAAAACGGATATTTCTGAGCATATGGTAGATTGGATAGCTTCCCCGGATAAATGGAACACAATAAGTTATGGATTTTGGAACAGGACTCACCGTTCGAGGATCCAAACCTTCTTCATGTCATAAACACTCATTGTTAACAACAAATTGACAATAGACTTAACAATGAGTACTATGACTCGTACCCAGGGCCTCAAACACAATTCAAAGGTGAGAGATACACGCTGTAGTGGTTGAGAGTTTGGGGCTAATGAGTATCATTTACCCTATAGACAGTCACAACCTCATGCCAGGCATGGATATCATCATCGCATGTTGAAATGGCTTTCGCCTGTTAAATAAGCTACAAAAGATGGGTTACAACCGTTTTTACTTAAATCACTGTTCAGTTCTTATTCCAGTTATGCTATGCTTCTATGGAACGGGTTGAGGTATGGCGCAGGACCAACACGGAGAGAGGATATGCCGTTGTGATTCACAGTATTCGAGAAAAGACAGATCATCAAGACAATACAATCCCTCGCATATGCTGGCACCATAGAATATGGTTCAATTTGTTTGTTTGCTATCAGATAGGTTGTTGTCGTGAGGAGTTGAAACGCAACACTTTTAAACTTGACAGCGGGAACTCAACCAATACTCAGCAACTATTCGCTAAAACGTTCAAGATCACGGTGTAAAAGGAACAGGAAAGCATTTTAGTCATATTTGGATCACTCAACAACGGCCGGAAAAAGGAGGGCAACCCGAAGACAACATTATACTACAAGATCTAACAAGACAGTTCGTCTTAAATAGACTGGAGCACGCTGCTATCAGCTCAAAGAGCCCTGTAATAAACTCAGGTGGCTATAAAGAACATGCAGTAACTTATAGATATATTGAAAGTTAAACCGAGATCTTTTGAGCTTCAGCGTGGTAGGGTCTTTTACACTCCAATGTAACGAAGTTGCCGAGAATCAAGGCCATAGCGTTGTCTCGATGCCGTTCTGGACAGTGCATCTATATTCCGTTATCATCTTTGAATCCGCCTCACTGCTACGTATCTTGTAGAAGTATACTTGATGCTACATTTACCGAGTTCGTGGATCACACGACCAGGAACATTCAGTTATCATGACACCCCGTATAATACAAAACGCTGGAAGCCAATAGAAACGCAGTGGACCGACAATGATGTGAGCAAGGATTATTTAGACCCGGCTGTCCCTACAGCCGAATAGAAGAGTCACTGTGGGTAACTGATGGAAACCAATAGACCAACCTCCATTCTCCCCTGAACTTGGAGCCCTGAGTCGTGTGATGCATCTGAAGTGAGTGACACAATCTCGGCCAGCTGGTAGTGTGAAAGGCGCTGAACCATGCTATATCTCGATCGACGAGATCGCGATGGTCTCGCTTGCAATGCGAAAGCTATGGTGCATCTCCTCTTATGTGATAGGCCAGGCCAGAGGAGACAGATTCACCGGCAGCTTAGCTGGCCGGTAGATCAGAACTAGCAATTTGGAAGTGGTTGGCTAGGAGTCATCGCGAAACATAGCTCACTGCAAGGCATTGTCAAGTTGAGTTTATCCAAGTTCTTGGCACCAAGGCTGTACCGGTTCATAGCCAAATGTCACTCGCCCAACCACTACAGAGAATAATCGGACCCGATCCATTGAGACTTCGAAAACTAAGGAGCCGAATGTCCGGAGCATCCAATCCTTTGATGCGATTGGATGCCGAGTTGGTGGGAACCTAGGATAGACGGGTTTCTTAGTTGATGTAATAGTGGGATAGAGCATGTTAGTGGATACAGTAACTTGTAATTGCGAAGGATTGTCGAGAGAACTGTTTAAGTTGCCGATATTCTTGAAACGGTCGGGTTGACCTATGTCAAGTTCTGAGATGGTGCACGTCAAAAAGATGCCTGACATGTACCTGCATGTAGTGCCTCTAACCAAGGACATCATCGTCATCGAGATGCTCTCAAGCACAGACTGCACAGTCCTAGCGTAAGGTAGCTGACGTCCCCCACAATAGCTGTCGGATGCCTACGGATAGTTGCCGTCAGGTCGCAAAGTTCAAGTTGCTGCAGCTCAATTAACGTAACCCACGTGAACCTTGCGTCGCTGATAACGGGCGCGGAAGATACGGAAGATCGCCATTGCCCGTCTGCGGCCTCACGCTCGGGACTTAAGCCTTAAGGTCACTGCCGATAAAGAGAGCTTCGGCTGCCGCAGAATCCGAAGTTGAACTTCCAAGGACAAAGTTAAGCCTAAAGCAAGGGGTCGTGGTGAAGTGTACTTGGGTTGGTTGATGACGCCCGCACCTTGATTCCGGGCACAAGCAAGGCCACATGCCATGACCGAGTGCGCGGACGCGGATAACCTCAAGGCAATTGTTGACATGTACCGGGTTGTACTTGTAGACTCCATACACTGGTGCATCCGTAGTGTGCTGCAATGCAATGCAATGCAATGCAATGCAATGTAATGTCTTTCCTTCATCATGTCGCGATAATCTTCATGTTTAGTGACGAAATAAGCCATACGCGGTGCTGCATAAAACATAAACGTCTCCCCGCGCTTCCGTGTTTTGAAACACGGTACCCGCAACCACTGACGTCTTTTACATGGCCCAGGATCTACGATAAGCGCGAGTGTTCCCAGACATGACAAAATTCAGACACGTCCTGCCCTTCAATTGAGTGACGATCAAGACATTTGTGCGTAGATGCGCATCATATTGGCGATTACACGTAACCCACGTAGGGAGAAATTTAGGGGACGTGAAACATCAACAAGCTGAAACAGGGCAAAGAACTCACTTCTCACCCGTCATTTGCTGATATGGTTTGCCACATGCCAATCTTGGTGAAGTCATCCATTCCTGGCCTCCAAGTTCATCTTCTTTTTCGCCTCCCCCTGGATTTGTGCAGACGTTACGTTGAAAATAGAAAAGAAAGAAAAAAACCCTTGTTCGATTTGTGCGAATGATCAGCGACAGCATTATCGAGGCAAATTGCAAAGGGTGAGTTTTCGGCAATCACTGGGTTTTGGGCTTTTAAATTTGTGAATGAAGATCTTTATGAGAATGAGGCCCTGGAAGCCGCGGGCGCTGTCACGAGGGCTTCACCCCCTTGGTGATATTATGTACGCGGAAACCGAAAAACTTAGAATCCATGGAATGAATGTGACTCTGGGGTTTTGCGGATGACTTTCAGGCTTCTGGAAGCTCAGCCTCGTTCGCTTATTAGGCAATCCCTCAAACTCAGACCATTATGCTGCCTACCCTGCCTATATCCCGCCAAGACCCCAACACGAAGTGACTCATTTCCAGTTCCATGATTTTGTCAGCAATAGAAAAAGCGAAACAAAACGCGGCTGTGAATGTCAGGGATCAGGGCCGTTGAGGCTAGGCACAGCCAAGTCTCGCTTATTTAGTACACAACTTGACGATGATGATGTGACTCTCCCCAGTATCGGGGCCCGAGCTTCGGTGAGGCCGCTCGCCAACAAATTTATCGTCTCCAGAGTTACAAAATGTGGGATCTCACGAGGCTGAAAATGCAGCGTTGAAAGATGCTTGGACCACAATCTGGACCCAAGATGTAAAGTGGATTCTTTTTAGGCTGATATCAAAATTTCACAAGGCAAAGTGAGACATGCACAATAATTTAAGGCTGCAGAATATGAGACGGCAAATTGTAGTATTCAGCCTCATTGAGAGACTCCTATGTAGATTGTTCGGTCGAGTAAGAAGAGAGTGCCGCCCAGTGAGAGTGAGAGAGTAATAGTAGAGTAATATGTAGTAGAAGGGTGTGAGTGAGATGTGTATCCAACACAAGTTTCCAGGCCGTAAATCCCATGATCGCATACCTCCTAGTCCCATAAGAAAAAGAAAAACCAATGATCGCTTTTTGTCGCTTTCCCAATAATCCCAAGGCTAATAGGCAAAAACTCCAGGTCCCCTTGAAAATGTACAGACATGGAAAGTAAAAATAAGTCAAGCCCGGGTGTTGGGGCGAAGGGATGTTAACACAGCCGTGAGATATCATTCAACGAAAGATGAAGAAGCAAATGATATATGCTGAAATGGGTATCGAGGAAAGATAATAACATGTGAAACAAAGAAAAAACAAAAGAAGAGGGTATGAATGTTGATGTAGATGTAGTGAGAGTAGAGTAGCTTAGAAGCTGTTGCGGTCCTGCTCGCATCGGGCGTTATCAAGATCTTCCTTGTGGAAGACAATGCCACGACGCTTCCATCCTCCGCGTCGGATAAAGTTGTCGACGCTGTCGAGGGAGCGCATAGGAGGACGCCTAGGTGCCAGACCAGGTCGGGCAGTGTAAGTGGTGTTGATAGAGACAGGCTTTAGTGCTGAGGCGTGACGGGAGAGACGACGCATCTCAAGAACTGAAGCATCATCAATCTCATCTTCAGAGTCCTCGGACTGAGTGACTTCAGAGTCATCCTCATCGTCCTCAAAGGTTTGGATGCTCTGGATAGTAGACTCGGACCAGCGAGACTTTGGCATCGGTGGTCGTTTTGTTAATGTTGTGAAGAAGTAATCCTTTGGTTGGTTGCCCTCCTCATCGGCAACATCCATTGGGCTTACATGAGGAGGTAGGGCCATCTCAGTAGGTTGTTGAGCAGCAACATCCTGCTCAACGTAGTCCTCCTCATCGATCACTGCTTCGTCGGTACCGTAGAACACAGGCTCGGTCTCGTCCATGCGGATAAATGGTCGTTCGTAAAGCCTGGGTGGTGCGTGGAAGGCGGGATGTGAGGCGAGAGGATCGATTTCGGGTCGTGCTGTTGGTGTTCGAGCCGTGGGTGTCGAGACGGCGGAGATGGTGGAGGAGGAGGATGATGAGAGAGAGCAGCCGGATGAGAGAGAGGATCCTGAGAATGAGACCTTTCGGATGTGAAGGTCTCGAGGGCGGCGAGACGACTTTCGTCGTTGGCCGAAACCGTGTAATACGTGCATGATGTGGTTGTGGTTGTGAGTGTAAGTGAATTGGTTATCTAAACCAATTGTCGTTCGTCCAGGTCGACTATTAGTGATGATGGTTGTAAGTCGTAAAAGTCCTGGTGGGCGATGGATGAATTATTATAAAGTAAAGTATTATCGATGTTATAATATCGATGTAATACTTATATGAATCAAGGCCAGGGCCAAACTTGGTTGTTGAGGTCAGAGCCCGAGATAACCGGGGTGGGAGACTACAAGTCTATAAATAATGAACTCATCGTATTTTATCGCAGAGTGTGAATGAGCCCAGCTGGAGCTTACACACCAAGAACGTCATCCTCCGAACCGTCGCAGCCGAAGTGGGCGTAGGATCCCTGCTCGCCCAGACTCTAAAGGTTGAGAGTGGTACCTGGAGACCTGATCTTGGCCCCTGGTCCTGCCTGGGCTTGGGGTCTTGGCTAGTAGATCTCCACTCTGATCTTGCCTTTGACGCAGTTTTTCACAAAAAGATTCCCATGCCTCGACACACACGACAGGGGTGTCCCGCTGATCAACGACCCCTGTCTCTCAAGAACCGAGTATGTACCTCTGAGTACCTGTTGAATTGCCTGTTGATTGAATTAGCCAGATTTGATGGTCAACAGAATTTGTCTTGTTTTCGTCTGAACCTTGGAACGAAACATTTATCGCAACTACACCAAATACAATCACCAAATATCCAAAGATACGATAGCGCCTCATCGGAGCACTTTCACGTCAAGTGGACACCGTTTTTTTCTTTTTCTTTTTTCCCCCACGAGAATTGTAAGCCTCACTTGGTCTGGGCCCTTCAACTGTATCCGTACCTGACTTAGAAATGCTGTGCCTGGTACCTTGGTCTCGTTAGTCCACGCCTCAAAAGCCTCTTTTTTCCAATACAGGTCATCAGGCCCAGCGCCAACTGGTAATTCCCGAGCTGTAACCCAAACTTTTCATGACAATCACCATCTGCTTTTTTATTATTTCCTCTCCCTTGCAATGTGATCTCAGCCCTTTTTGACAGGCATCTTTCGCAGTGACCGCCAATTCTCGTTAGTCTAGATGGAACGCACCCATGTAACTGCGGAGGTCACGACGTGTCTGATTACTACTCACTGTAATATTGATGGTATCGTGTGAAAGAAAAAGCAAATGCTCCGACAGGGTCCGTGCTTGAAGATTCCGTACAGTTACACTCTGACACTCCAATTGCATTTCCCGGTCCATGTCAGAAGACCAGATGAAAGGGCGAACTGTGAACACCATGTAGAAATGAAACAAAAGCAAAATGTCTTGAGCGTGAGCTTGAGTCTGAGTGAGTGTAAGCCAAAGACCCGGTCCTGATAATGCATCGTGAGATACAGATACAATTTGGGTACCTGGTTTACGAATGTCACTGGCAGATCATGCTGTCACTGAGCATAGAATTCGTTGCTTGGTTGTTTCGTGTGCACGCCAGCGCAGATCTGTTGCTGTAATGCATTCATTGCACAAGGTGTCGTGGCACCAAAGGGCGATAACCAAACGTCACTGTTTTGCGCATCTTTTCACAACTTCAGTAACAGATCATCCATTTCAAACCATTGACAGCGGCCAACTCCGACCGTTTTTCGTGGCCGTAGACTTCACAAGAGACAAGTAGCTCCGAGCAACCGACAACTCTCAGCTGTAGTTTCGCGCGCCAAGCGAAACTCTAACAGCGGTTTTTCAGCTATCTCTCGCAGATGGAGTTCACTAGAGACCGACTAACTACCAACAGTTGAATGAATGTCTTCACCGCTTGCTCCGCACAATGTGACAACCCCCTTGCGTCCCCAAGACCGGACGAGAGGCGGCGCCGCTGGGTGGAGGTTCGAAGTGGGTGTCAACGATCAGGCACCTCGGGCGATGAAGCACCTCAGTTCTTGACTTTGATGCAGGTACTGTAGGAATTCTGAGACAAGATGTGCTTTGTTCGCGATCTTGTAAGCTAATCTCGAGTAGAAATCGATATTCGCATCTGCCCTTGCTATTAAACCCTACAAGCTGATTCTACACCCAGCAACCATCATTTTACTCTATCGCTACTGCTAGTCGAGCTGAGATCTATCGAGATGCTCTAACCACAGGTATGAGTACGCTACTGTGCGGCGTATGTATCACCCACATGAAGTGGTTGTGATGCGATTCTCACCTGCATCGTGCATGAGACTATCCCGCGCCTCTCATGTGCCCCCTCATCTGTACTCTTCCCCAGACAAGTGTCTGTTTCTTGTCTTTTGCATACGGAATGCCGGCCAGGTCAGGCATGTGAAGCAATTCACAGTTGCAGTTCCAGGTTCTGCCTTTTCCGGTCACGAGCGCGATTATAGAGTTGGCTGTGGAGGATGTTTCATTTTCGCAATTAAGAATAATGGGTACTGGTTCACATCGTGAATCCGAAAACGGTAAATGGCTTGTCACTGGTTAATTGAACATAAGCGGTGAATCTGCCTGCTTAACCCCTCATTCGCGGGCATTCACGGTGGAGGACTCGTTGTATGCTAGCACTGACGATCCAGGGTCTCGTCGTGGAGATACAACCGGGTTTAGACTGCACGAGTAATTCGTGTAAACTCTGTGAATATGATGACGATTTCAGTGGGGAGATGGTAGCGAGTCCATGGAGATATCAAAAGTCGCCTCTCGTCTGTGTCTTGGCACTTGATAAACGAGATGAAAAAAAGCTCGGCGCTGGAGACCTCCGGCTCCGAGACCGAACAATTACGGACAGATGAGCATCGTGAAGAGAAAACATGGCCGAGCCCCAGTCCGAATGGAAGCACTATGCCCGAATCACAGGTACAGTAACCTCCCTCCCTACGATGCAGATCGATGGATGTTCCTGTTCCAGCGGTGGATGGATCTCATCAATATTTGCTTCTGGTAAAGTCCGGAGCAGATGAGGCCGAGCTCGTTTTCCAGCTCTTTGGGCGTGGCGTCTTGACATTTAGTGCCCGCAAGCCCGTGCCATTGGCCCGTGTGAGCGTTTGAATATGGAGGCTCATTTATCGCTGCCTCCGAGTCAAGCTGACAGTTGTCATGGAATATCCACCAAGCTGAAGATTGTCGTAGCATCGGGATTTGTGTTTACTTTTTTTCGGCTTTTGCTTCTTTGTCAACTCTCAGGATCGGGCATCGCGATATCACATCGCAGCTGGTTGCTGTAGAATCCCAGAGTCTGCAATAAAAAGAAGAAAAACTTGACTCTAAAGATAAAGTGGCAGGGAAAATCAGGGTATTAGCGTATGCAGAATTAATTGCATCCACTCATATTAGAGTTTGTATAGACCCTTTGCCTTGGTTTTGCAGTGTTTTCTTGTTCGGCACCTGTGAGGTTACATAGATCCCCATTTCCAATAATATCACGTACATGCACTATTGGTACCAATCATGCAGGTCAATTGCAATTACCAACACCACGGTCATCCTTGCGAGTGCGAGTCTAGATCTAGACCGCAGATACGACGCAGTCAGCAATGATTTTTAGCTCCCGTCTTTGAAGTTGCTGAGTTTATACGTGTCTGTGTTGCAATTGGATTCCCAATATCGGGGAACCAACGTTGCATTTTGCTCACTTACTCCGAATACTCAGCCAGGGATGACACGACAAAATGTGCTAATTGCCGAATTGTCTTGGCATGGCCAGACAGATGACCTACAGAGAGGGGTCGCCAAACTCTCTAAGATGTGTCTGTCCACTCACATTCGAGTTTGTCGAAACACCTTGATCTGGTCGGCCGATTCCTACCCTACACAAATGGGTGTGCTCTCTATCTAGACAAAATGTTAATTATCGTATTCTTGTTACTATGTTGCGCCTTGCTCGGCACCTCGGATGGCCGAAACCATTGTGTTTGTAATACGACCACACACACTTGAGATGATATTCAGGTCTTGAAACGTGTTGCGTGTGCCTGCATGTACAGTTTGTACCTCGCATTTCTACAATGAGTTCACCACCATCAGTTGACGTTAGTGATAGTCGTGATCACCATCGCCTCCGACCGCCATTCAGTAATGAACAGCTACATTCAATGACATTATTAATCATGATTGGTTACGACCCCTCTTCTGTATCCCCTCTTCGTTCAAACAACGGTCTCTATCTCAATGTTGGTCCCTTCCTAATCAATCATTAGCATCATCATTGTCGACTCGATGAACGGCCGCATTATCTTTTCTCAACTCACTTGTCGTTCACTTGTCGTGAGAATCTCCTGTCGATCACAAACTACAGAGTGCCTAATGAAGAAATGTCTCGGTTCAATTCAAAGTCAATTGATTAAGCCTTATCGTCCAATTGACATTCACGGAGATCAATCCAACCTGGACTGGCGTGGCGCTCTGGCCCCTGTGCAGCTGCGCAATCGTGAGCTAAAGCAGCACCAGTTGAAGCCTTATTCTTTGACTACGCGTCTTCCCGCTCGATAGCTGCCTCTAGTAGTCTTTAGTCAAGTTAACCTTGGCCTTGTGCTGTGATATCTTGGCCTCATCAGCCAATGTGATGAACACTACAGCCACTTATTGGGATGCTGGGCTGTGAGGAGAGAGGCTCGAGCGTCGCACAGTTCCCCAGATCGACGATGATGCATGTCAATTGAGGAGATTACGCATTGTAATTAAGACGGTAAGATGTTAAATCCTATGATAGTAATCAGAAATACGAATGTACTGCACTAACTACGATGATCAGACCACCTAAGCCTTGGTCAATGGACGAAGCGTAGATTGAGATTGTGAGATGCAGGGGCAATGTCAACGTGACCCGACGCAAGGGATAATCTGCATCAATTGTCTGATGACAGACCGCCAAGTGAAGTTCTCAACAAGATGTATCAAATGTCTCTCCTAGATGCGTATTGCGGTAAGATTGATCACACCAATTGGTGCGCGATATGCACTCACTGCTGACTTACATATGCAAGTCTCAGAGATGTATCCGTAAGTAAGCCTTGGAGTTTTGAGTCTCTTGTTCAATCTGTCAATCATCATCTCACAGGTTGTCCACCAGTTTCGAGTTTGTGAAACATTTCACCCTCCAATAACCTAGAATCAAGATCGAACTTCCATAGACCCATCGATGCTCTGTTAGATGTCCTCACTTCAATCTCGATCCGCATCTAACAACGGTCTCTTATCCCCCTTGACCCTTTGGCTGGGTCAAACAGTGACGTTACGGCTCGTCCCTGAAGCCTCAAACCTACTAACACCTGGGCTTTCTCCGATGGAGCAGATGGGTAGTTGAGCGGCTTTAAATCACCGCAAAGCAGAGACACAGATAAAGCGTTCTCATTCCCAAATACCGTTCATTCCCAACACCATAACGCCTTTGATGCAATTTACATATGGTACACGGTCCTCCTTGACGACCCTTGCTTCGGGTGTTTCAGTAGCCGCGACATTGGGACGAAGATGCAATGACGTCAATATCGTCGTGATCATGGGCTTATGCAACCCCCACAAGGGACACCATCTTCAGGCATCGGTGATTCCTTCAAGATCGCGATGCCTTCTCATACATGTAAAGCAAGGGAGCCTGTACAGCCTTGTTTACAACACGCCATCATTCTCACCAGGAAGTCGCTTTACACGCTTCTGCTCCCAATCGTCAAGGTCTTTGCCAGCAAGTCTCTGTATTCAAGAGTTAGTCCGCATATCCCAGCATTCTTTCTCCCGTTCCAAGAGTAAGACGTACGTAGTATTCCTCCTTCATGTCCACCTTTCTTGCAGATCGGCGAACATTGAGTTCCTCGTCCTTAGTCATCTGGCGGACCTTGCGGTCGTAGCGTTCGTAGCGGACAGCTGTGGCTGGGGTGAGGACGAAGGATCCGGCGATAATGACGGACATGAAGGGCAGGCCAAACATGAGAAAGGGATGCTTGTTCATGAGGGTGCGGTACCGCATGCCGATGCTGTTCATGTCGGCCGCGGACCGGAACTTTTTGCTCTGGAACGCCATCGTGGGTCAATCGGCGGTCGGTAGGGCTGACGGAATCGGAGGAGAATATCGGAAGCTCCGTGAGCTACTTGAGTTGGAGGAGAGGCGGCAATGGAAGAGGTCGTTCATGAACTGGAAGATTTTGGTGGTGACGGTGGGGATGGTGTCGTGCTCGGTGGGCTGAATTCACAGCACGGTGGATTCACGTTTGGAGTCGGTCGGCATGAAGCGAAAATGTGGAGAGGCGAGGATTGACCAAAAGAAAGACTTTGATTTGATTTGATTGTCGTGGTTCGAGGCCAAGTCTGACAAGATGAACTGACTCCATCACCGAAGTCCCACTTTTGCCGCTCCGAACATTTCTTGGCCTGTGCGCGTTTACTTTTTCCCGGACCGACGAACAACATGGAGTTTTCCGACTGCCGACTGTTAATTCAGGGTCCAAAACTCCACTATCAATGGAAGAGCCGAGACGAATGGCTCTTGGACTAATAACAAAGAACTTCATGGCATCCGACGCCAAAGTCGGAGCTCAACCAACACAGACCACTTATAATTTGCCACTAATAACGACGAAAAACTCCTTTCAGCCTCATGTTGAGCCAAAATGAGGGTCTAGATGCCTCATGTACCGTCTTGTACCGAGCCAAACGACGTGTTACAGCGTCCGAACTATCGAAACCAGGTCAATCCATGCTTTTTGGAAATACGATGACTCACTTGTGACAATTGGACCCTGAATTTTTAACTGGCATATCCCAGAGTGTCACTAACTCTCCCAAACTGGCTCGGACTCGTGTGATAGCCCTTCACGGAGCCCAACGTTGAGCACATGAGCCCGTGCTCCTTGGTCTAGACGCTCTGGTCTTCGAAATTTTCTTCGAAACCCTTTCGATTCTGTTTCTAGTCAGGAACGGAACCGGCGAACTTATTTCTTTCTCGGAGCCTGAACCTGGTTTGTCAATGAGTGATGGGCCGCGGCCTTGATACTAGACTGCCTACGCTTTTAGCTCGAAATGCTTCGGACATTTGGCCAAGTGGCTTTTGCCAATCGGGGCTTTATTGACCGTTGGTGTTTTTGTATGACAACAAAGGGTCTTGTGTTATTGCCGACTTAGTGCCACGTTGCATATGACCTACAATGGTGTTTGAGCTACCGAGTGACCGAGGAACTTGCGTGTATGGGATGAGCTGAAATGACACTAGCTTTCCTTCAATAAACACCGTGGTTAGCAAGGCAAAAATATCAGTAATAAAAGTAAGAGGGTATGACCCGAGGCAATTCTTTGCTGAAATATGCGTAAACTTCGAGGGGATGTTTCAGGAGAAGAAGGCCTGGTGAATTGTGTCTATATGTCACTGATGCTTGGATGAACTGTCAAGCGCACTCTTATTTCGGGAATGCAAGATGTCAAGCAGATTGTATCTGAGGAAAAGTTAGAATTATAAGGCGGCGAAGCACCAAACAGTACGAAGTAATACAACAGATCAACCCATCAATATCCTCTCTACAAAGCTCTTCATTCGGTTATGAGACACTTATATCTGGTGCTGGTATCGATCATTCTTGAAGGCCCAAGAGAACTCTGAATGTCTTGACTATCCCGTTGCTGATCTCATTATCAACGCCCCTGAAAGAAGCCATTCCGAGTTTGTAAACCACCTATAGGAATACATAACTCGTGTTGTCCAGCCTGTTTGCTGCACCAAGACATTGGTAGCCACGCCCTTGATGATGATGCACTCCGAAGTGTATTGGATAGATAACTACGAGATGTTGAGTCTCCAAGGCTAAGAATCAGAATGAAAATGAAGTTATCTGGTTATGAATTTGATGAGGCATCATGATACGGCGATAGACAGTCACAGAGCGCTCATTTTTACAAGCAAACTACTTAATTCGGTCTATAGCAAACGACCTGTCCTAGTGACCAGCCATCTCACCGAAAGCTTCATGTCCCGTCCCGTAACCGTTGCACCAAAAACCCCTGCATGTCCTCTCTCAAAATAATCCCGAATGCCTATTCCATTTTGAAGGCTGATGTGTGTCGTTATCTGAGAAACCCCTGCCTATCCCGGATATGCCTCCCATATCAACGACTGTTCCAGTTGTTTCTAGAATCCCAAAAGATATCCCGACGGCTCATGGCCTATCAACGCCGTCGGAACCATCGCAAAGCGCCTATGAGGAGATTAGCACGTGCAGCATATAATGCCACAGATAATACATACCTCTAGACCGTTGTCTCGGGTTGTTCGCTTGGCGGAGCTCCCACTCGATTTGCAATCTGAACAACAATACTGAGAATCTGCTCAGTCCGCTCTATTATGGCTTTTTGATGCCACTTGTCTTCCCGACGCTCTTAAGAATTTCCGCTATCCGCTTACGGAGACCCTCGATTTCTTTGTGGAGATCCTTGTTTTCCTTGCGAAGACCCTCATCTTGTGTCTAAATTCTCTCCTGGAGTTCTTTCCGCAATTCCAAAATATCCTTGCCGACTTTTTCGTTCGCAATGTCAGCCATCTCATCGGTTCCCTCAAAACAAACGTCCTGGAATCTACTGGCGAGGCCATCCCTGATCTCCTCATCAGGTGGTAGCTGAAGAACGGGACGCTCTGGGTTGGCAGCATTGCTGTTGCCGGAATCGCCCAGAGCTTTGAAGATCTTTGCTAGATCTTCACTGTGTCGCCCATCGTTGTCGGCGTCAACTTTGTCGAGACAGGAAGCGATCAAACTGTCGGTGCGAGTAAGTCTATCCTGTATCTCCTTATGGAGACATGCCACAGAACCGGTGATGTCAGCGACATCCTGACTGAGAGGTACGCCGCCGTCGAGATGCCCGACCCTTGTCTGGATTTGAGAAAGTTGCCCTGTAACAGCCGGCATTTGTGCTTTCATATGCATCAATTCCTGGAGCTTTGTGTCGTAAAGCAGGATAGCGTCTGTGACCCAGTTCATCCAGTCTTCGGTCCCTAAATGGGGCATTTGTGGTATTCCGCTGAAACCAAGGTGAGATAACCGGTCAAAGTTACCGGGAGGTGTAGAACCTCTGTCAGCAGGAGGCGCATCAGTCATGGGCTCTGCAGAGGGAGAATTGTTGTTTTCGTCACCTCCTGCAAGCTCACTCGAGACGCTTGCTGAGTCTTGCCCCAGGGAAAAAGATGTCTGATAGAAGGAGAACCGTGTATTAAAATCTTCCCAAACCTCGCCTTTCAATTTAAACAGCTGTTCCTCAGCGCTTAGCGTCTTGGTTGGGAAGAATACGTTGGTGTGAGGAAATTCTTCCCCCCACCAAAATGAGAGCATGTTGGGGACGATGGATTTGACAGATTTCCAGGACTCGCATGCAACTATCCAGCCCGCAAAGTGAAGACGGGGCTTTGACCGCGAGTTGCCTGTCAACTGCTTGTACAGCTTGGTTTGGCTTGTCGATTTGGCGAGATCGGACGGCCATTCTTCTTCAGTGAGGTATCTGTAGAGCTCACGCTGACACGCTTTGTGGATGGTGTCGCATTGCCGGATCTCGTCATACCTCTGGAGAACGCGTCGGCCGATCTTTCTGTACTTTTTCTTATAGAAAAGTTTGCGCTCGTCCTTGAGATCCCAGATATCGATATAAAAGGGGTCGTCATCCGACTCCAGGCCCTCAGGTCCAGCAACTTGCATCCCCTCGGAGAATGACATTTCACAAGAGTACCTAGCACTTGGATGTCAGCAATAGTGGGATACATAGGATTGGAAGACTGACTGTGGATGATAGGGGCAGGTAAAGTTTGAACTCCAAAGGAGCTTCTCAAAAAGTCGACGCGTAGGCTCAAAAAGAGGCGCGCAAATGGAAATGAAACGGAATACAATACCAAATAGTAGTGAGAAGAAAGCTTCGGTGTTGAAATAGCAATGAAGCCTTGTGGTTGCGTTGTAATTGAGGATTCCCGTACGGTTGTGTGGTGTTGAGTTGAAGAAAGAAGATGTGCTTGCTCTTTGGAATTTTGGAGGTTAAGCAGCAATATTCCTCTAATTCTAGCACCAAATCTGGTATTTCAAGAGAGCTCCTCCTTAGCTCCTGAAAACCTGAACTGTCAGCCTAAATTCATATGTACAGATCCTGAGCCTAGAGTGATAAAAGAGAATATGCAAAGCAATAGATTTAAGCCACCAGATACCTTTCTTAGCTTAGTGCCATTTCGTAATGACCACAATAGATTATATATGATCTGGGAGTTTATCTTGTATTATCCATTGAGAAGTAGGTACTAAAAGTCATTATCTGTCATTCCGTGGACTTTTCTTGACTCTCAACTACATAGTTGTAATCTGCCTTTGAAAAGCGTAGTAATGCCATTAATGATAATAATTCAGGCGACGAAGTATATAAATAGAGCGTCTAAAGCATAGATAGACGATAAAAAATGTAATGGGGAGGTTGTTATAACACATCCTAAGATCTGTTATATTTTGAATAGTCTAGGGCTAAGATTAGCATGGCACATCCCAAGTCACCATAAATCCAGAACAGTGCCTGTAAAGCTTGAGGATGCGGGGACGGGAAATTGCTTGCTTCTTCTTGTTGAGTCCTGATCTCGAAAGCAGTATGTCACGATATGATATCTGAAAAGGAGTAATCTGTTTAAGAAACAGTCTCCCCCTTCTGACTTTGTATTGCTGCGCTTTCAAACAACCTGACATGATTCTGAATGATTTTCTACCTCTGGGGCACCATGGGAGAGTCTTCAAGGTATCTTCATATCCTATTTCTGTATGGTGTGGGTGGCGATAATAAGACCACCCGGAGATTCCGTCGGGTTGGTGTACGAGGTGCCAAACTGGATCTCCTGAGCTTCAGGAACATCAATCATGATGTTAGGGTAGTGCGAGTTGGTCTTGGGCGCATCATTCTTAGCGATTCCGACAGTCACAGGGGTTGACTTGTTGTTCACGATAGTCATTTGACCTTGTAACATTCTTCGCCAAAGGAGTCGGCAGCTTTTCCACGAGCGCGGTAGTTGGATTTCATCCTGTACAGAATAGCACTGGAGTTCTCCATGCGTTCAAACAAGCTTGTCGCGTATTGGAGTTCGAAGAAGGACTGCTAGTCCTGACGACGGGCCCGAATTGCCTGATATCGCCGACCATGAGGAATGACTCGTTTTGAGACCTCAACATGGGAATCAGGGATAGTGATTCTGGCATGCGAGCAGCTTCGTTAAGGGCGATGAAGTGGTACTCAAGGCCGGTGTGACTATATACCTGGCCGAAGGTGCCAAGTGTGCAGCACAGAGTGGTGGCTGACTTGGTTACATAGATAAGCAAGTCGCGAGTGTGCTCCTCATTGTCGACACGGTTGAGATTAAAAGCTTCAGGATCCATAAGCTTCTGAGAATATATATAAGTGTACTCAGATCATGCTTGAGAGCTTCGCGGGCCATATCCTTGTGCTTCTGAAGCGCTTTGATGCACGGCTACTTCCATCTAGCTCTGATGGGAGGAGGAAAGATCCAATGTGGCTCGGGAACTTCCCCAAAGACAGAAGAGTGTGAGGTTGACCTAAAGAGATGCTATCTCAATAACAAGATGCATATTTGTAGAAGTCGCTCTCTTCGTCTTCACTTTCGCTTTCCTCCTCTATCGTTATCTTTGATGCCATTCCCTTCCACTGCTATATAATCTTCCATCGAGGGGTCCTCATTGTCTAACTGACGAGGAAGCCGAGCTGTAGGTATAAATAACATTGCTGCCGCGGGTGAAAATTGGTGATTAAAGAGGTAGTTAGGGTTTGTGTTGATGTATATAGAATAAGAAAAAGCAAGTTTGGGTTTGGAAGAAAGAGTTGACGGTGACTCTTCGTATAGTCGAGTCAAGGAACTGGCTCGAGGGCAGTTGAGAGCTCCAGGCTATGAATTTGGAAATAGTCCATATGTAAGTAGGCAAATCGGGGCTGTTTGATAGTTAGATGCATGCATTTTTGGGGTTGACTAACGAGCAAACCTACGACGACTTGTAGTCAGGTATTTCTGACTCTGAGTTATCCAGCACTCCTTGCCTCATGATCTTATGAATATATATAAGCTGGTGCAACTGTCGCAAGTCCCTGAGTCTGTGCTAGGGCTCTTCGCATTTGGCGATTTGCATTTTATATATGGCTAGGAGAAAATGGATGAGATTGCTTCTCAACTCTTTAAAGTTTTATAGATGCTGGGTGAGTAAAGCTTGTATCGCTGGGTTGTTCTTCATAATATTTACTGCAAATGTCATTAGCTTCCATAACCGTATAACTCGCACATGGAGAGAAACTTACTAGCTGAGCTTCGTGAAGAGATCTAGCTCTGCGATAGAGTTCTGAAGTGTCGTTGTTGTGAAGGATCTCGAGTTTCGTTTTATAACTTATATACATAGATTCAATATCGAAAGTTATCTTGATTGAGCTCAGTTCGACCACTGGGTTTTGTCTGGTCGGGGAGTTTGCTGGTGGAAGCATTATAGAAGATGCTTCCAAGGGTTAATGTCATTCTTGTTTTACCAACCCACCAGGACAACTCTCGAGCGATTCATTCTCGAGCTCGTTAGGCCGGGGGGATTATGCAGAGGTTTAGGCGATCTATTTCCGAAGTATAAGTCGCTCGATGTTGTCGTAGTAGCTGTTTGCAACTTTGAGAATATGCCATGTTACGGTCAGTAGCTGGCCAAGACGATCGAGTCTGGCTTCATGACTAAAACAGACATGTGCCAACTCAAGAAAAGGCCCTCTGAGTAGTATTGTGCAGATTTATACCGACACTCATGGTGTATACATTCGCCATGAAGATGTCGACATCGGATGTCAGGTCATTATCTTCAGTGGGCGATGGCTGGGTGTTTCATAGGCTGGTTTGATAAACGATGAATGTACTTTCTTTTTCCGTATATCGTTGGGTTTGTCTCTTCTGTGACATTGCCATTCACCAGAGAGACCAACCATGTGTTGATGTTAGGGGTTATCCCAAGTGCCGCCTCTTCATGGGTTTGGAAGGTTCTTTTGTGTTTCTATAGTGTCCTTCGACTCTGGGTTGAGGCTGGTATTATAGTTCTTTCATTGATGACTTCTCCAACTAGATCAAGTTCAAGAAAGTCAGGTTCGTTATTGGCTGTTCGGTGGCTCGCTCTTTGCTACCTTGGGAAAGACGTTCATAGTAATTTCATTCCCAGGCATGAGAGAGGATAGATCTTCCCGTGCCGAATTGCGTGGATTTATCTCGTCGGTGTAGCGCTCCGAGGCTTCTGTAGGAAACCTCGACACGAGCGTTGAGGGACACTATATTCCAAGTCCGGTCACTGCCATCTAACCAGCATAGCCAAAGTACTATTGAGTATATAGGAGTCAAAGACCGCTGTCCCTTTAGTAGGTAGAGGAAGAACAGCAGCACCCCTTTTCCGGACCGCAATATTAATCTGGGTAGAGGATGTCTTGGGATACTTGTTGAAAATGCCGCCTTCGTCGACGACTGGCATTTGGTGCTGACCGGAAGCAATTGTAACGTGTTCCAGGACTTGTAGGTAGGAATAGAAAACCTTCGAAGCCGGCACGGAGCTCACGTTTGACAAAGATTCTCAGACTACCTTGAAGTCATCTGGAGCAAGGAGTATATAGCCAGAAGAGGAACAGGCTTTGGAAGACCGACTGTCTTTAGTGTGAATATATGCATGTAAGATTCTTGACATCTTGAAGATAATAGGGAAGAGAAAGAAGGTGTAAGTTGGGGAGACTATGAGGTTTATATACTGAGAATTTAGCACCAGAAATAGGATTTATTACAGTTGTTACGACCTTACTGAAAGCAATTGTGATTTGGCTGTACAAGACAATGCGATCGCGGATAGTTGTCCAAGCAGGTATCATTGTAACACGCAAACAAGCAACTTACAATATGGCCTGCTTCTTCAACTCCCTGTACGGAGTTCAAAAATTCGCGTCTGAGGCAAGAGTTGCGACACAAACTAATAAATGTACTTATTTCATGGCCAATTGGAACCGCCTGAACAAATATCTCCTATCCTTTCGTTTGTAGAATTCCGTGGAGTTGCCGATGCTAAACATTAGTATGTTTGTCATTGCTCCCCCACAACTAAGGAACCGTAACAATCGAGTCATTCAAATCAAGTGCTATGTTTCTAGAACAGGGTGTAATGCTAGAGTCTTATGAATGAAGCAATTCCACAACAAGCAACATACTGTATAAGTTGGTTGTTGTTTGCAGGTTTGGTTGTCGGGCTTGTTTATAAAGCTAAAACCATAACACACGGGGATGCTTGTCACATCAGAAACACAATACAAACAAGCTTGAGTACAAAATCTCGAAGCACAAACGACCAATACATGCAAAAAGTTCAACAAGGGACAACTTCAGTCACAAGAGGAGCAAAAGAAAGGTCTCGGAGGGAGTCGAACCCTCGCTGGCGGAATCAGAATCCGCAGTCATAACCGTTAGACCACGAAACCTTAACGGATATGACTCCAGGTGTCCTAATGTATCTAAATCATTTTCGTGGAGCTCCGAACACTTCCAACTAATGATTTTATATGTGAAAATTCTAGTGTTGCAAAATATGGACACTAGTCCCACTTACGGGCGGGGCCGCTAAGATTGACCAATAAAAACGGTGTCATATGGGGACCCACCTCGTAAATCCAACGTCTCTTCTTACTCCTGCCCGATCGTGAAAGTGTTTGCCCTGTAAGTTAGCTGGTTGACTGAAGAGGTCTTTAGATAATCATTTGGGGCAAATATTTGAGTGCATGTGCTGGAAATGGTATGGAACCCATAGCCTGTCTAATTTAGTGTATCTAACCTAATGTTTCCCGCTTCGAATACGCTAAAGTTTAGGAAATCAGCAAACACGATGTAAATTGTCTTTTCCCTGTAATTGGCCTGTTGTGTTTCCACAGCTATGCAAAAGATCTTAATTGTATTCTGTATGCTAGATCTTGACGAGGTGCAGAGTGAGTGAGGTTAAATTTGCGTACGTAACTGAGCTAAAGCAGTAATCACTGAGGCATCTGAAACCTGTGCGACTTTCTGACTATCAATATACTGGTCTCTTAAAAGAAAACTTCTGTTTAGTTACTATAGAAAATAAGAAGAAAGCTTTGAGATTTCTATGGTTTCAGAATAGGAGAATAGATGTAGATCATGAATAATCATTGGTGCAGGGTAAGCAACCTTGCATGGGTACTTCGAGTTTCTTCTTCCAAGCTGCCACTAACTCCACTTGGTCTCAACACCATCATTGGATAAACTTCCACATGTCCAGCCAACCCAAGGAAACCAACGATTCAATATCCTACAAAAACCTCCTTCGCTACCTTTTCATCTTTCTAGTCCCCTTGGTGTTTCTCTTCATCTTCAATACGTTCCTCACTAGAGCCAAATCAGAAACTACGTCAGAAGTCAAGATGTCAGGAAGAATCGCCCCTCTCGTTTTCCCTGCGGCTTCCCGCCATACGGCTACTGTTATCTTCGTCCACGGTTTGGGTGACACAGGTCATGGTTGGGCTAGTGCTGTCGAGAACTGGCGCCGACGGGAGAAGTTGAATGAGGTCAAGTTCATTCTGCCTCATGCTCCTGAGATCCCTATCAGCGTGGTGAGTTGGTCATCAAGATACTGGCTTGGGACTGGACTGGACTGACACGGATAGAACATGGGAATGAGAATGCCTGGATGGTTTGATGTTGTAAGTGCCCCTGAAAGTTTTGATTGAGTACTCTAATACCGAGTAGAAACAACTTGGTGGAGATGTCGACAGCCTGGTCCGGAATGAGGACACAGAGGGCATCAAGCGCAGCCAACAATACTTCCACGACCTCATCCAAGAAGAGGTCAACTCTGGTATCCCCCCTGAGCGTATCGTTCTTGGAGGCTTCTCTCAGGGCGGTGCCATGTCCCTCCTTGCTGGTCTCACCTGCACGAGCAAGCTGGGTGGTATTGTCGGCCTTTCATCATGGCTGCTCCTCTCCAAGACCTTTGCCGATATGGTAAAGCCCACCGATGCCAACCGCCAGACCCCAGTGATGATGTTCCATGGCGATGCGGATCCTATTGTTCCTTTCCAGCGTGGAAAGTTGAGTGCCGACCTGCTCAAGGAGCTTGGCTACGACGTGTCCTGGACAACCTACCCGTAAGTCAACTGTCGTTTTGCCAGACCAAAGGCTAACTCTATATAGTGGTATGGGACATTCTGCTTGTCTCGAAGAGCTCGATGCGGTTGAGGCTTTTCTGAGGAAGCAATTGCCTCCCAAGAACTAAAATGGTGAAATGTACCTCAGATAACATAGACTAAAACACTGCAAGACATGAAGAATATGTAGAGAGGTAGAGGATAGAAGAAAATAGACACTATCAACACTATGGGTTTCTGAGACTCGATAATCACATTATACTACCACGAGTTGCGAAAAGACCAATCATGCTAACTTGATACGCCGCGTGCTCCATATCGCATATCGCTCATCGCAACCTCGTGATGCCAAAAGACCCCAAATTCTCCGTATGGAATGCCTGCCAAATGACGTGCGGGCACCTAAGAACGCTTGCCGCGTTGCATAAGGCCGGGCCACCAAGTGCCCTAACGCTTAGCGTACGCGAACCTTCTCAGTGGGGGGGATGGATTCGAAACAACAGACCCTTGTATCTTCTCCAACATTCGTCGACCGAAACCTTGGTGGAATCAACAACCTTGACCGTCACTCGGCTTATTTCCAAATTGACGCATCGACTTGATAGCTGTGGAAGTCCACGGCGATATCTGAAGTTGTCCCGTCTGAGCGCCGTGAATAATTAGTCACACAAGCCAAGCAACCCCGATGATCGACCGACCAAAGTAAACAAACATGGCCTCCGAAGCATCGCGTCCAGTGTCGCCGACGCCCTCACAACTACCGCCCGTTCCCGGATCGCCGGTCTACTCACTTGCATCGACTGCGAATCCGTTATCTCAGTTTAATCTACCGCTCCCGCCACCTCCGCGATCGTCACATGCTGTCCTTACGAAAGCTGATCTTGAGCTGTCCCAGCAAGCTTACTCCGACCTTCTCTCCTCCGCCAAGGGATACCGACTCGCCCTCGCCGCATTATCAACCGCCGCCTCGACATTTGGATCAGCACTTGAAGCATGCGCCAGACTAAAAGAGGCCCGCGCCGAGCCTATCGGACCCTCTGGGAATAACATGACAGCGAGCTTCAATACGAAGGGCTCCTGCACGGCTGATACGCTCATGTCTGCTTCCGGAGTGCACTATCTTGTAGCGAACCATCAACAAATTCTGTCCGAGACAGTATACCGATCCTTTGAAGTGCCGCTCCTCCACGACCTGGACAAGTGGCAGACCGTTATTGACGACGAAGAGGAGACGTATAAGCAAAAGATCAAGGCACAGAGCAAGGAGATCAAACGACTGGAGAAGGAGGGTATGAAGTTGCACAAACAGCGGAGACGGGATGTTGGAAGATTCAGGGCACATTTAGTCGAGCTGACTACGAAACTGGACGGTTTAACGACGTTGCACGCCGATCATGCCCGGACATTATTGAGGGAGAGTCAAGAAACGAGTGGAAGGATTGTCGACGCAAGTTGCAGCCTCGTACGCGCAGAGGTGGACATCTTCGAAGGTCTAGCAAGAAAAGGCTGGAGCGGAGGCGGTCTAGACGATCTCCTCGAGAAGGGTCAGGATCTATTCGCAACGGATGAAGATGGCGCAAATCTCGGTAGTGGAGGTAGCGGTGACACACCAAAGCTCTTCTCTATCCTCCCTCCCAAGAGTATACTCGCCGATACAGGATCAGAGCTATCGAGGAGCCACGTTAGAGGCGACAGTCTTCTCATGGACACCGAACGATATCAATCTCTTGCAGCACTGGCTTCAGACTCCAGACCCAGCGGTGGGGTTGGGAATGACAGTGACAGCGTCTTTTCAACAGACTTCAACAAACCCCGCAATGCAAGGCCGTTCTCACCACAGCCTATCCGACGAATTCCAACAGACGTGACATATGATTCGCTAGGCGGGAGGGTAGAAGGATTCGAGAACGGTGAAGAGGACTTACAGAGATCTGAGCTTCTCATGCCCGTCGTGGAAGCAGAAGCAGATGCAGAAGAGCAACAGAATGGCGATGGGCAGCATGAAATTGAGGATGTGCAAGAGGAGGAAACAAGAGGTCGGTCGGGATCACCAAGTTCAGTAAGAAAAAGGGCAAATTCAGCGGGACTCATTACAGATGCGAGTTCTGCAGCTGCATGGAGTGGTGATGAAGATAGAAGTCCAGGCTGATGCACTTTTACCGACTTTTACGACCGACTTTTACTTTTGTGGCATCTAGGCGTTTATATGGGCATTTGAAAGACATTCTCTTCACGGAGAGGCGGCAATAGATTTGCAAGAGTAGTTTGCTCTTGTTTGATAGTGTACAGAACATTATGCGGATTTTCCACCCTCCATCTATTAAGTATGCGACTAAACCAGATACTGTCCCAATTCCATTAACACGCCTGACGCCATGATCATTATTACGCCGTGGTCTGATCAAATTCTTCGTCTCTCGTACATTCTAACGCTGCTGTTCCCTGATGTCTTTGCGCGGGACGCTGCTTGGTAGATCCTTGGCTTCCAACCCCGACCGAACGTCCTCTAATCGTCCTTGTCGGCGTTGAGCACGTCACCACTGAACAGTCCAAAAGTAGCGTCGAGCCACCAGATGAGCTTCCAGTACAGACTTGCCTTGCTCCAGTCAAACTCGCCAGTCTCGGTTCGTGGCACCTCGTTACCGATCATGCTGCCGCCGAACCACTTCACAAAAGGAATGGCGTTGACGACCCGTTGCATCATGGTCTGTTGAGGTAGGAGGGCCTGCTCGGCGGGAAGAAGGGTAGCACGGCGGGCGGTAGGGATGCGGCGACAGAAAACGCTGTCTACGTCACGAATCTCCATGGGCTCGATGCTCGATGTGGTGGCTTTAGGAAGAGGGAAAGGCTCGGTGATTGTAGCGGTTGAGGCATGCGAGTTGCTAATAGTTCCGGTGTCCATGGTGAAGCTGGATGTCTGCGAACGAGGCGGAGAGAGATCGAGAAGACGACTGTTAAACGATGTAGGTCCGCTGAAGCTCTTGCGACCATTTGCAGTGGGAACAGCAGCAGGCATGCTCTGTGATCGTGAGTGGTCGGGAATCTCGATATCAGGACAGGCCTCATCCTTAGCGGGAGGAACACCTCGGTATGGTTCAGCATAAACAAGGTGACCCAATATCCTTTGAGGGCTGGCAAAGGTCGCGGCCTCAGCAGCTTCTCTGCTTTCAAAGGTGATCTTCACCCAATGCTCTCCACCATCGGCGCGATTCACCAGAGCTCGCTCATCTGCTGCGAGGTTGCGGCGTCGCGTAAATGCAGGGTCGCGAAGCTCAGATTTATATCGGCGTTGGCTGGCAGGGGGTTCGCGAGGGTAGTCCTCCAGGATCGTACCAGCGAGGGATTCATAATAGGAGATAGCAGCATATTGCTGTGTCGATGATCGATAACCGCGAAGGATAAGTTCGACGGGCGTGGAAGTGACAGCTCGCGGGACTGCAGCCTCCTCCTGCATCAAACCACTGCTCTTACGCTGGACAGTTTGAGTAGGCGCTGTGGCTGCTTGGTTTGATACCCAGTCGCCAAAGAGCTTGTCTGCGGCAGCTAGAGTGGGATTTTCGCGACTGCGCGCGGGCGTTCCAGTACGCGATCGTGAGCGACGATTAGATTTACCGAATGAGCCAGACTCGGCGGCGCTGCGACGTGATCGTGTGCTTCCCTGAGGAGCATCTTGTCTAATTGCGCGTTGCGTTAGCATTGAACCTCGATGAGGGAGTGAGGAAGCATACTGGTTAAAGTACATGGCGTACGGTCGCTTGATACCATCATCACCGACATAACACTCGTCGTCAGGCACATTATGAAGAATGAGAGGAGCCATGATGAAGGCCGGGGTGTCGAATCAAGCGGAAGACGGGCGAAGGGGGGTGTCGAATCGATAGGCTGCACGGGATGGCGTGAGAAGTAGGTGCCCGAGATGGTGATGTTTGTCGGCAGCAAAGGAGTTGAGGTTGATGATGGTTGGATGGACGAACCGCTTGTTCACATGCCCTACAGCAGTTTCTGAAGTTGACTTCCAATTTTTGGCGGGCTAATCTGGCAGTTGCACAGGCAACCGACCACTGAAAGGAGCTGCTTTGGTGCAGTTGTGGGGCAAGTTTATCCGGTTCCGTTTTGAGCTTGAGCTTTGCAGTTTCACAACGTCGATTTATGCAGGCTCTTTGATGCATGCTTCAATGTTTGATACTGAGTTTTATTCCATGGTGCTGCAACTCTATTGACGTGTTGCCAACTTATAGAAATCAATGGTTGGCTTTAAATCCGAGGTCGTACGGATAGCTCTCGCGTATATGGACCAGCGGTTTATACAAGTAGCTCCACGCTTTATAGCGTTCATAAATCAGTGTTAAATTCATACATACATAACTAGCATAAACTACAACCATGTCTCAGATCGCTCCACAATCGGCAACCTCCAAGATATCCGACATTGTCATGATGAGCTGATTCAGCATCGAATTCATCCCACTTCAGCTGCGAGATCCACCAATGGATATACCAGGGCCGGCCTCTCCCGGGATGGATATTCGGATATACACTTACAACATCTAAAAGAAGGACCACCTGTCTTAAACAACCCTGGGGCGATCAGTAGTTCAGTTGATCACCAAAGTCATTGTTCAATATGGCTCAGTTCCTATCATTTCGAGCATTGATCGGCTTCGTTTCTGTTGCTGTGGCCATGATCGCTTTATTCGGGGCATCACCACTCAAAGCATTCTCATCGACACTGCAGAGAGCAGGCCTCGATTGGTACAATTCTCCAAAGAATGTAACGACTCCATTAAAGGCGACTTCGGCAACCAAGGCACCCGTCTACTTCTTCAGCCATGGTGGTGTAAGTGGGTTAAATCGAAGCTCAAGTATATGGCCACTGACAGACCAAAGCCCGATGTCCAATACAATACCAAGCATCCTGTGTACCCGATCCTTCAACAAATCGGCAAAGAGATCACACAGCAGGTTAAACCAACGGCCGTGGTAGTCTTTTCGGCTCATTGGATGGGAGAAGAGAGCGCCATTCATATTAATAATGCCGTCGATACCGACCTCATCTATGAGTGCGTCACATTACAACACCGCAAAGCCCATGTTAACTTTTGACCAGTTTCTATGGCTTCCCTGATCACTTTTACAAGGCCGAATACCCAAACAAAGGAAGCCCCGAGCTTGCTAGCAAGATCATGGTGATGCTCTCAGAAGCTGGCATCCAATCTTATGGAAAGAAGCGAGGCCTTGATCATGGCGTATTCTCTGGCTTCCATGTTGGTACGTTTACGTGAACATATCTGCATGAGAAACCCTAACAACTTACAGCTTTCAACCCGGAAACGAATCCTCTCAATGTCCCATTGGTTCAAGTCTCCCTGTTCAAGAACGAAGACCCCCATGCTCACTACGCCCTCGGCCGTGCTGTGTCTGCCCTTCGGGACGAGGGAATCGTCATCATCGGCGCTGGTATGTCAGTACACAACCTACGTGACATGCAGCAGATGTTTGAGGGTAACACGGAACCCCTCCCTTATGTTGTGAGCTTCGACAACGCTCTCAAAGAAGCCGTGGAAGCCGACCCTGCTGTCCGAGAGGATAAGATGGCTGCCATATGTAAGCGGGGAGATGCAAAGCAAGCACACCCGTTCATGGATCACCTCATGCCGGTCTTTATCGCTGCCGGTGCTGCCGGCGAGGACTGGGGAAAGCAGACATGGACACTGCATGAAGGTAGCTTTGGGTGGTCCCAGTTTCGGTTCGGTGATGTTCCTTCATCCTAGGGCGCGGTGTCTTTAGAGTTGTGCCTGGGAAAAGTGCAACAGCCAAAATAATGAGGCCATTTTCAAGAGCACCACAGTTCGGATCAAATATGGTAGCATTGGTGTCTAAACATCGAACACCAAGCCTCGGTCGACGGGAGAAGGCCAATATATACCTGAAGCAATATATCAGGTTATACAACGTCCACAGCGTCCCTCTCATCCAGTTAAAGCAGTGCTTGTATGCGAGGCCATCCTCACAGCCACGTCACTCCACACCGCTCAGCAACTACCACCCTTTCATTGGTTTTTGACCTTTTCTTAACTAGGATAATGCTCGCTTGAGTCGCTTCCATGAACTGCAGTTGAGTCATAAGTGTGCCCTATTTCGAGCCCAAAAAAGTCTATTTCATTGATATGCCCGCACCTTTCACCAGGTTGCCTTTGTTGTAAAACTCGACGCCTGGCAACATCTCGCTCGCAACCCATCGAGCTGTCTGTGTATGAAGAGAGCCGTGACCAAAAGGCTCATGAGTCTTTTCCTTTCTCATTCTACCGTTGCCAATGTCCAGATTCCCCATGGCATCAATTAGCAAGTCAGGTGACGATTCATCTGGGGCATCTCCTCGAGGGAACGAAGAATGTCCGTCGCAGAGGGCTTGGAACACGACCACTTGATCTTGAAGATGAACATCAACCTGGCCACCAACAGCAACCTCGTCATACAAACCTCGGCAAAGTTTTCTCGACACCTGATCTGTGAAGACATCCCTGTTCTTGGTCTTCTTCGATAGCGATCCGAGCCAGTCATGACCCCAGCGGATTCCAGGTGTGGAATGAGCTACAAGGAGGATGTACCACCGTGAATCTAGGTTCGAGTCTTCAACAAGCTTGAAATGGATGTCCGCTCCAGGAAATAACTCTCCCAAGTCCCTTGTCAATGATGCCTGGAGTCTCTCATGTGCACTGCCAGGCACCATCATGCTGACGTCGATAGACTTGACCTCAAAGGAGTCGGGATGTTTGCGTTGCTCTGGGGCTTTGTATCGCAGAGTCTGACCAATCTCCAAAGGGTGAAACTTCAGACATATCTGTCCTCTGGACTGGGGTCCTAAGCTCCATCCACGTCGATCCAACGATCTCTCAACCTGTATGCCAAATCGGTCTTCTAGTGTTGGCAAGAGAACTTGATCCAGATACTCAAAACTGAGCGAGAAGGAAACATTGGAGCCGCCAGATATTTCAAGTTCCACTGGTTCCTCGGAATCATTGCCCGCAAAGATCAGAAAGGGAAGGACTGCTTGCAATATGAGGAGTGCGCTAGCAGAACCAGAGGCTGCAGAGATTTTGATGTTGCGTTGGTATAGTTCCCTAGGCCCTCGTCTGGGAGCAAATGTGACGGTTTTGGAGCCTACACTTAGGCCCTCGACATCAGCATCTGTTACCTCTGCGAGGAACTGGATGCTTGTGACGTGTTGATTCTTCAGACCTGGGAATTATTAGGGTGGCGTTGCAGTACATGTCCAGGCAACACTCACCTCCGCGTTCTCGATTTCCTCTCACGTTGGTGATGGTGACCGCTTGTCCCGTCAAGGCAGCTATGGCGATTGCGACTCTCACAATCTGTCCACCACCCTCGCCTGTTCTTCCGTCTAGTTCCACGGGCTTCATTTTATTGCCTCCTGAAGTGGTTGGTAATTTGGTGGCGAGATAACTTGATAGGTCGGAATTTGTTGTGGAGGTCGGATCAGACAGCAGATTGAAACCTCGATCTTGTACCACAATGCAAACAGCGTGAATGACTGTGAAGGCACTTCTGCTAATCACCTGCCTACCTATATATTGGTATTGAAGGCTATCCACTATACAGCTGCAATTTACTCTGGTGACTCACTGCCGAAGGAGCTAATGATCATAGGGCTAGGCAACGAAGCTCCTACAGAGGATTCAGCTTCAGAAAAGGATACAGATTTGCAAGAAAAGTCCATGCCCTCGAATATACTCACCAAAAGGAACAGCTGACGAGATGATCCGTGTACAGCAGGTACGAACGGACCAAATGCTGAGCCCCCCGGCACCTCCGAAACCACTCTGACACGAGATCCGGTGCTTTTTCGTACTCAAATACGAATTATGGGACAGCTATAAATATAAAGAGTTGAGTCCCCCAACTTAGACAATTCGGAAGTGTATGTGTTTGCGACAAGCAAACGTAAGCGGACACCAAATAATTGCGAATTGCCGGAGGCGTATGATGGTCCCGGCGTGAAGTGGGGCCGCCGACCCGATCCTTTCCTTCATCAACCCCGGACATTTTAAAGTGAAGTGGCTTCATTAAGTGCGCCATTGATTTCATTTCTGATTTGATTTTTCATTTCTCCTATTTCGCCTCTTTCACTCACTCCCAAAACCTCTTCCCCTTTCTCCCCTTCTCTCCGTCTTGCCGTTTCACCTCCTCAGTTTGTGCTGCTCAACTGTATGAGCACAAAGACAATATGCCACTTACACAACCTCGGTTACACCCAAGACAATGGCTCAGCCTCAGTTGGTGATCTTCCTCAACATTATTACAACGATTGGCGATTATCCGTCCTTGCCACGCTTAACTTTTACCCAGCACAGCTGAGCACAGCCGGTGTGGAGGGAGGTGGCGATCTTGGTCTATCATCTACACCAATTGGATAATACCCAATGTAAGGGGGAGAATAGTGGCATCCAAACTTTTTTTTTACACAGCCTTCAAGTTACGAATTGGTTGCGTAGACATTGAGAAAGACGGCAAGCTTTCAAAGTCTGGAGCAGATTGTCTAAGGCAATTGAACAAAGGGTTGAGAGAAAGTGACATATCAATGCAGTTTGCCGTCGCCCGTTTCAAATATAGCACCATCCTACCTAGCCGAAACAAAGAAACCTCCCTCTCTCGCTCAAACAGTCTAGGAGCCTCCCAAGCCAAGAAGAAACAAACCAAGAAAACTCCAAGGAAAGCAAACAAAAGCATACCTATCCCCTTATGACACCATCATAGACCCGTTATCATCCATCATCAGCATTGAAAACGTTCATTGTCTCCGTTGCACCCCTTTTCATCTTCCATCTATCAAGCTACCAAATGCATCACGCTCACTTACGCCTGTCATGGTTCCTTCCCGATTATTCTATCGTAACTGCCAGCAGTGTGTAGTACCTGCCCTTCGATCGACGTGCGGAACTGGAAGGATCATTGATTAGCAGGAACGACAGGAGGAGGAAGGTTGTACTCACATCCAATCCTCTCCAGAACCCCCAGCGCCATGTTTTCTCCTTGATAAGTCGCTCGCTTCGCTGCAGGTATGAAGCCAATAAAACATGAACTACTCTTCCATATTGATGTCATCTGATTCAGCTGCGTTGGATGCAAAGACCCGTTCGATCTGGTCCAAGACGAGACGCACGTCGCTGCTCCGTCCTTCAGAGACCCAACTACGAATCTCCTCTTGCCTGGCCCCTTCATTGTCGTTATCGAGTTCCATTGATTCAGAGCCTCCGTCTGAGCCAGCTTCTTCCTGGCGTTGAGAACTCTCGATCCAGGAGCCTATGGCAGCACTGTCTTCTCATCAGTACCATCACCATCCGCAAGAGCCAGCATCATCTTACCTGGACGCACTCCCCTGTTCGGCACCGTCATCAGAAACAGAGACCGCAGGCGTAGGGTCGTTCTCGTTGTGGTCATGGCTGGACTGGCCGGCCTCGCTACTCTGCTGGGGATGCTGCACCTGTTAGCGTGTTCTTTGTCTTAAGGAGTTGCTATAGCCTGCAACCTACCTGAACTCCTGGGCTTTCCTCCTCGCTCGCCATGGTGTTGGAGAAGCAGGAAGGTGATGACTGATGGTCAGGCTCTGGTGTGCCCGAAGGAGGTTGGAGGACAACCCCATTCCGGAAGGTAACGGCTCCTTCGTTGGGGACGGCTTCGCTATCCTCGGAGACAGTTTCGATATCCTCTGGGATATGTTGATAGGGGCGTCTGCAGTTGGTACAGGTCCAGCCGGTCTGATTTCTTTCGCAATAATGAGAGCAAGCTCGGCACGCCGGAGCCACGTGCGCACAACGAGGGTCGGCGTCAGGGTTCATGGCGAAGGATATGCAAAAGCGCAGTGGGATATGTTACTCCAGTGAAGTTACGGATATCCTCTTTGCGTTTGATGCTGGTAGCTCTACCAGAGGCCGAATGAGGACAGGCGTGATAGGGGCTCGATGGTTCTCGGCGGGTTTCGGTGATGACCCTGCAACGGCGGCGCCTTCCGCTACTGGGAAAGAGTATGGAACGGGTTGACCAGGAGGTCTCTCCTGCCAAAGCGACAGTATCGTTGGCAGAGGAGACGAGAAGGGGTTGGCGGTAGTGCGATGACACACTGGTCTACCTAGGACCAAGTGGTTTCTGGGTATAACACTTCGCACACGTGCCCAACTGCGTATTAGAGTCAAGAAAGGACTACCAGATGAAGCCGGCGGTACCAAACTAATGACAAAAACGATTATGAGTTGCTCAAGTCGACGATGATCCAGATATCTATGGATGAGGTTTGAAAGAGGAGAGTGGGCAAAGGACCGCCGTGCTTGAATAGCCAGTAAGCTCTCGACAGGGATGTCGTTAGCTACTGTATATGTGCTGGCAGAGCAGCATGAGCACCTATCATTCCGGAAGATTTCGAAATTTCGTTGGAGGATATTTGATACCAGTGGAGTATCAAAACAAGCAATCGACTCGAAGGAAAAGAAAAAGGAACATGTTCGTTGGTCGATTTTGGAGTGATCAAGTCGTCGGCTTCGAAGCTAGCGATTCACAAGGCTTCATCCAACCAGGGGACGCCTCGAAGTCCTGCACAATGGCACAGCCGGTGCAGCAAGGCAGCTTAGGAGGGAGCCCAACCGATTGGAAGGCTGCCAGACGAGATCCCACAGTTGGGGATGAGGCGGATAGCATGTTCTCACCCAGAGAGAACGCTCCAGGCCCTCCTTAGTACTTGAAACGAAACGAAACAAAACGAAAGCGAAACAAAAGAGGATACGGAAGCCATACCTACCGACGTGGAACCGGGAGTAGCCAGTGCCATGGTATCGAACCAAATCTGTCAATACTTGGCATCATGGAATTAGCGAGTGCGATGGCCGCAAAGACTCCCACATCTCATGAGAGAAACTAGAGAAGTAAGAGTTTCAGGTGACAGAACCGCAGCAGTGGACATGTGCGACTACTTAACTTCCACTCTTCTATCCTGCAGATTAGCCGCCAAGAATGCAGATTCCATCGCAGTTCTTATTGCGACATCAACAATAGTGGTGTGAGACAGATCCCCATATTTTATGTATTGGGAGGTTGGCTATCACCTCAAATCTTCAGCCGGATTTTGAGGTGTGTTGGTGGCTGAGAAGACCCATCACCATAGCCCATCTCTCCCACCGACTCAGCAGGCTGTTTGTTTTGTCACGCGAGCACATTCGATTTATCAAGTAGCACTGCAGACTATCAAGGCATTATTGTGACAAAAGAACGCTACCCGGGGCAGTTGAGCTTTGGGGGCCTTAATACAAGGCTTTGCGAAGTCGCTGGCAACAGGGAAGACAGTTGATTGTCTACTTATCGCCCAGCAATGATCTAGCAGGGGTCACACCCAACATGTTATCCGATGAATGAATGCACGAGATGAAGCTAGCCAGGGTAGTCAGGCCTTGCAGTCGAAGAACCAACGGTGGTTGTTAAGTCAACACAACAACTGGTCTGATCAACGATTATCGCGGCGGATGTATCTCCCTTCTTCACCACATACGAATTGAGACAAATGCAGCCGAGTGGCGTCTCAATAATTCCTCTTGGAATATCACTCGTTGGCAACTGGTCAAGTTTTAGGTGCGAAGTAGCGAGAATGCATAGAGTGGATGCACCAGTTCCCGATGCGCGCCGCACTATCGATTACATGCAGCCAACAACTTTGTGTTGGAGAAGTTGGTGGTGGGCTGAAGATACTACCCACCCAACCTCTTGTTCATTGGTCTTGGAACAACAACAATAATCAAGATCAATTGTATTATTGAAAAGAATGTCTTAAACCATACAATAACGAAACTCCATTGGTCCTAGGCGCCAATTTCAGCATGGAAGTTATCCATGACAGCCAGTACACCAACCAGCACAAACACCGAAATCACAGAGCAAAGAGGCTAAATAAAACAATAACGAAGAAGAGAAATGCGAACAAGAACGACATACGTATCTGCCTGGTCCAGAAATCAACGAGGAAAGAATCATAAAATACCATCATGAACTCCAGGTGCTAAACTCTGTCAACTCCGAATGATGGCTCAACGTTGGGTACGTGACGAGCTACCATTCTGACTGTAGTCAATGGTTCTGGGGTAGCCAGGATAGCCTGGATTGCCTGGATAGTTCGGAGAGTTATATTGGGTGCCAGTCGACGGCAATTCACGACGTTGAGCACTCTGTGTCCAAGGATTGGTATTGGCAGCTCCAGAGAACTGGGTGTCAAACCATGAGATGGTGGTGGTAACACGTCTGATCCCATTCTGCATGGCTTCATCAGTAGATGATTCGTAGCGAACTTGCTGGCCGTTGGCGAAGTTTGCAGTTCTTCGCTGAGGATCATCAAGCGAGTGCTGGTCCCCAGGCAAATTTACTCGGTACTGTGCACCAGGGGTATCGTCGTAAGGATGGGTATCTCGACTAGGTGAAACTATTAGCAAAGGACGCCATCCCTTCAAGAATATCAGCGTCGCATACCTCCCTTGGTGAGCGGGTTGGGTTGATGGAGCATAGGCATAAGCTGGCATGCCTTGGTTGATCGCTGTTGGCTGATACGACTGGGCTTGATATATTCGGCTAGTTGTCGTGGGCTGTTGCATCTGGAAAGGGCTTTGATACAGCATGGCGTCTTGAGATGCATCGACTTGATACCATCCTCTTGGTGCTTGTGGTTCCTGACCCTGTGTCGTACTCGTCCTCGGGCCAGAGGCGCCTCTCGAGTAGAGATCTCTTGAAGAGCTCATGGTCGACTGATGATGGTCTTTAGGGGTTGGAGTTGGTTAATCGAGAACGTATGAAGATGTTGACGACAAAATGCGGCGATGAGTTTTTGAGGGATCAAAGAGTTGAAAGACAAATATTTGATTGAGGAGACATCAAACAATGGGCATGGACGGGGTATTGATGGGATCATATCTTTGCTATATGGCAAAGTGTTTGTGGCAATCCCAGGCAAGGTTGATCGCATGGCAGAATGCGAAGCCCTTTGTGAAGCCGGCTTCTAACACAATATCACTGCTTGTCAAGGGTTTGATGCTCGTCGGGCAGTGATGTTATGATGTAGGTCGGACAACAAAAGGTCTTGACAGCGTCATGCCTTAGCAACTGCTGCCTGGATCGCAGAGCCGCCACGCCAACACTGCCAGGGAAGTTTGAGGGGGCATTGCGAGGAAAGATTCGGCACTCATCATCCCTCAAGCAACACGAGTGGTCGTCGTGACTTGGAGGAAGCATGAGTCAAGTCGGAAATTAGGAGTAAAGTTGCTCGCCCCAGCATCTGGTTTGCTGGTGTCGACGGGATCATCTGTCACGAGGCATATGCTTTGACGGGATATTATCTTGGGCGGCAAAAGGCATTTCGGACGGACCCCTGAGCTGACGACACGGCCTTCATCATCATGGAAGTAGAGTACTTGGTGTTTGCGCACCATTCGCTTGGTGCGCAAAAAGGCAACGGATATCGCTCTTAGGACACACCGCTTGACCGCGGGTGCTGTGAAAGAGAGACGGCCAGGGGTTTACCTTGCCAAGATCCACCTTGCATTATCTCATTATACAAATCGTTCGGTTCGATTGAGGCGACGCAACATTCGGGTTGAAATTCTCTGTCAGCTTGCGGCAAGACTGGGTTTCGGAGGCGACTCGTGGAGGGTTCGTTGAATGGAAGCTTTGTCCTGATCACAAGATAGGATATCCAAAACAGATATGAACGTTACGTATCGATAAGTTCATTTTCCATTCTTTAGCTTTACAGAATGCGCAAGAAGAGCTTGGAAAGAAATACAATTTAATAACAAAGAAGAGTTGGGAAGATCAAGGACGGCTGGGAGCGACAATCATGCGCCTACGAGCACTAAAGGTAGCTGCAGTACAGTCGATCCATTTGCTGCTTGTGGATGGCCATATGTCTCATGTGGCCTTGGGTCTGGGGCCATTCAGTATGGTATTCAACAGGCCTTACAGCACGTTCCGTCACTGATTGACTGGCATCTTAGCCAGCAATCAACCAGCAAGAGGTTTAGATCCTTGTCATTCACCGATTCTCGCAGTGATTGCTCTCTGGCGGCTGCGAATCGAGTACTACAGATGAGGACGCGAAAAGAACGAAGTTACATCAAAGATGGGTTCATCAAAAAGCAGCTCTCGCGAACACCGACTATCCAGGAAGATACTGGGGAAAGCTGAGCTAGAGATGCAACGTTCGACTGGGATTAACGAGTCTAATGTGCGGCTGAATACAGTGGATGGATGCTATGTGTGGAGGGTTGAGGTTGATTCTCAGGCTATCTGTTCAACTACGTACTGTTTCAGGCTTGGGTTACCAACACAACAACATATTATGATTTAACACTAATGAGAGGGAAAGGGAACACGCAAGATAAGTACAATCCACAGTCTACTCCGTCATTTTACTAACATGTAGGCGTCTTCGTGGTGTTGATAGAGCATGGTTACCCCGCCCTCTGATCCATCTCATTCAAATCCTTGTTCCCCAAGGGGATCGATGTTGGTTTGCTTGGCCAGCTGAACAAGCCTAGCAAGCCCCCCAGTCTCGTCTCCGGAGACTACTGCAAACTAAATTGCATATCACCGTATGCGCCGTTATCTAGCTGTTGAACGACAACACAAGATCCGCTAATTGCCATGTTTGATTCATTGCATCACATATGGTGCGCATGATGAGGATGCACAACCAATTGTGTTTGCTTCGATAAGACGTGGCGTGATTTTCTGCGCGTCGCATATTGCAAACCTCGAAAGAAGGCTTGTTGAAGCCAACGGAAAAAAAGCCATTATCAACAGGGTATTTGGTTCTCTCTTCTCATACGCCGAGTTATCCCTTTGCTCAATCACAAAAGTAAAAAAGTTGCTTCCAGAACATATCAAGGCTGAAACGACTTTGTTCCTGGCAATATGTCAGAACATTGTTGAACAAATCAGGCTCTGAGCTTACCAGGTGCATGCGTACCATCATATCTTGGTAGATGGCCCCCCTGGATGTCGGTTACATCCTGGAAGAGCCAGCAGATCTTCCTTGCCGAAACCTTTTTGTTGTCTACTCTTTTTGAGGGAGTGAGGCGTTGTTTTTCTGCTTGTTCTCGCCATTATCTCCACCGTTGTCCTGTGCGGTCTGGGGGCTCGATACATTGGGCGGGTTGAATCCTTCCCAGGGGCGATCAGCATTCCATAACCAAGCCCAAGCCCTAGCTGCTTGGGTGTTATTATCGGAAGAGCTGGGTACTCTCTCGTTAAAAAGGTTGATGGTAGATGAGCTGGCTTGGCTATGGCCTTTTGTCTCGGTGTTGCGACTGAAGGTATAACCGCCTGAGGCCGCACCGGATGGTTGACTTTTGTGAGTTGAAGCTGCCAAGTCATTTTCCTGGCTTCTGCGCCTAGCTCTTGTTGACTTTGAGGACTCCATGGTCTGAATATGGTTGAAACAAAACAAGCCAGCGATGGTAGCTACCTCCTTTATCCGCCATCGTCATTAAACCCTCTGAGCCTTTCTATACTCTCACTACGGCATGCGGCTCAAAACCAGCTTCATCCCTTCAGGAGGATTGGGTTTGCGCATTCGTGCCCAAACCGCTGAATGGTGACGATGTATACACCTCACGGTCATTACTGGACGCACTAGTTATGAGTACCGCCTCTGATTCTTTTGAGGCTGGCCCTGCGAACCCTGCGCCTCCAAAGCTGCGGTTTATTCTGTGTCACTATTGACACTTAGGGGACAGCCATATCCTACACTGCCCTATCGCGCTTAATTACAGCCACATTGAACAGCCTCTCAGCCTTTCGCCGATACAGTTTAACAACAAAATGGCCATACTCTGAAGAAGCTGCTACGCCAAAAAAACCTTCGGTGCCAACACACGTTTGCACAGCCGAATGTGCGATTCAATAGTCAGGCCTCTCATTTGGGCTATTGTTTTCAGTGGTGGATGTATGTCGACCTGACAGAAGCACCAAATATTATCTTCGTCACTTCTATATGCAAGGGTCACATCTTTCTCGTGTCGTCCCTCCTGCTACGATTTGCTACGACGTACAACCCGGCATGCCCGTCAACAGCACTGCCTAAAAACGCTGAACGAATGGCTAGACGGTGTCCACGTTCATATCGAAGGCAATGGCATCAAAGTGTACTCAAAACGGTTTTCATTGCGAGCGGCTAAAGACACGCGCCTTGCTGTGCTCTGAAGACCATTGGAACGCCACCTGTATGAAAATGCACATGCACTGTCGCCCGTCGTCATCCTTGGATTCGCCTTTAGACGTCCGGCTGACAGCCCCGTGATTAACTTCAAGAAAGTATATCAAGTGGTTTTCTGAAACTTGACAGTTGTCCCCCATCATCGCCACCTTTTTTTCACCACGCCATGATGTGCCATTCCTCTTACACGCCCTCTTGCGACGATTGTAGAGTAAGCAACAGCAAAGCTTATTCAACAACCTGCCAGAGGTTATTGGATCACATGCCCCGTATTTCAATGTCCGGCCAGCGGAAATCTTTCGGCAATCGCCCAAGCCCCCTTCGAGCTTGGTATAGGAAATGGAAGTGTGTGTCCGCTGGGTACCGATACAAATCACTCGCTTCCCAAGGCAACCATTTTGCCAAGCTTCTCACCAACGAGAACTCGCCCTTACACTCAATCACCCGAGACTATCCGGGAACGGGCCGGAATTTGGAGTCCCAGGTTGAGTCATTCGTGATGTCAACTCAAGCTAATGAGATGAAATCTAGCTGCCTCGACTCGAGTTGCAGTCAATGTCCAAAACCGAGTACATGTGAGGTCATGTACGATTGACGCACACAGCGCTCAAGGTGTGGTTTTTGACGCAGCTACCCGCGGTGCATGACACGCCTCATGCTGCGCCTTCACTGCAAGACTGGCAGCTTCGCAACTGGAACAGGATTCACATGCGGTTTCGAACCGAAGACACGACTTTACTCCGAACTGGGCTGAGTTTGTCTGTCAATTTACGACTCGTTATATTGATGTCTTGAGCAACCCGGCGCAAAACAGCGGTGTCGCAGGCAGTCCACCCACCTCAACTTTCAACCAAGACGTACTGTCCAGAGTGTTCACAAGATGTTGGGAAAGTTAAAATCAAACGAAAACAGTGGCATCGTCTTTTCAAACCTTGAAATTGGCTGACGTCAATTCAAGGTCACGATTGGCTGACCTAGACGCAGAGCCTCAGTGCTATCGTTTATCACCCGCATATCTCCATAACACAAATGCACTAACAGAGCAAGTCTGGGGTTGGGGTTAAACACACCACGTGGCAGACTTACATTAGTTTCATTACTGACGGCGGTCATGGTCCGGGGGATCTGTCACTTGTGCGATACGTGATCGCTGGGCGTTTAACGGCCGAGGAACCGATCGGATGGACTGTGCTTGACGGAAAGACCTCGTATAAGTCAGTCCTCACCGACTGAACAATAGAAACGGCTGGTCGAGGTTCGCCTTGGTATACAACTCATCAGGCAACATACTGAGCCCAACTCGATGTTGGGCCGCCATAAAAGTACCAGTCCGATTGACTGTCACCAAGACTCCCAATGGCTAGGCCATACAACTCAAGCTCTACGCAACCGCCCATGCTGTCTTAAAAAGCATATGGATGGTGAGAGACACCAAAGACAATAGTGAGGGCATCTGCAATGGTGATTCGATCGTTCCAGAACGCTTAGGCGGACATGGCTCGTCGTCAGCCTCACTTTCCAGACGCACGAATCCATGTCGACCTGTCAAATTTCCATCTTGACGTCACAGCCAATCAAGGCAGATGTGATGGCACTGCATTTTCTGGAACTCACATGGTGATGGTGATATGCGGATACCATTCGCGGTGTTGCCATGTTGCACAAGCGCGAGAGGGTGTGAGGAATCGCCAGGGACCAGGTTTTATGTGCGAAGAGCCAAGTGATAGATGATGCTTGAAGTAAACATTGGTTGACCATGCAGAGAAGTTTATTGGTTGGGTGAATTGATGTTTTGATGCCTGACGAGCTTATATACCTAGCTGCTCTGGCTAATGTTAGTGCTGTGATGTGAGATGCGTGTGCAGTGCTGACATTGCTAAAAGTTAAAAGTCTCCTTAAGGGTAAATGAAAATACTATTCGCTCACAGCCATCGGCTTTGTATTGATTGAAAAATTTTGTAATAACCCAACAATCCTAGTCCGGCATTAGTATTAGTTGGCGGCATGCAAGATGCGCTGGACTGCATTAAAGCCTAAGAGAAGCTATTCGCTTGCCTCATTAGGCAAGACACGGAGGTCCGAGATGGTCCACTTTTCCGGGCCTCGGCCGGAAGTCTTCACTAACACTTCTTCGCAGTACAATACATTGGTCGCTTCTAGGCGTCGTAACCCTTTCCTGACTTAGAGAATCTTTCCAATTTCACTAGCTAATAAAGATAGCTACAGGGGAAGTGAACTTGACGAACTACCAATTACTGCCCAGCATGGGTAACCACTAACAGGCAAACATATAGTCCTTTGAGGCCATCACCTCCTTACCTCCGGTCTTTATATGGTCATGACATGGGATTAATTACACACAATTAAGACATCATATCACAGTGAGGAGAGAGGAAACCAGAATTTAGATCAATCGTCGTAATAAAATTTATACACAAGATATGCCACTGAAAAGCCAGAGCAAAATCTATTTACAAACAGAAAGCCATCTGCAAAGATGCAGTTTCATCGCCCTCCACTAGGGAGAAGCGAATTCGTTTTCGCTGGCCAAGAAAGACACGTACACGTCGCGGACGTATCACATGTTGCTCACTGCCCTACTGCTCAGAAACTCTTTCGAGCTCTTTACAGAGATCGGCGGGCAGCGCGGCGAGCACGGCGCTTGGAAGAGCAGCCGGTCTTGGGGGGAGTGACGGGAGCAGCGGGAGCCTCAGTGGGGGTAGAGGCACCCTCGGAAGATCGGACAACGGTGGCGAAGGTAGGAGTAGGGGCGGGAGCCTGGGTCTCGGAGCCAGAGCCGGAGCCGGAGCCGGAGTTACCACTGGCAGGGGCGGAAGTGGCAGCGGGAGCCTCAGCGGCGGCAGAGGTAGCAGCAGGGGTCTCAGGGGTAGAGCCGGAAGAGCCAGAGCCAGAAGAGCCGGAAGAAGTACCCTTCCAGACGGCAGGGCCGGGGATGTCGTAGGAGGTGTAAGAACCGTAGAGGTTGAAGACAATACCCTTGTCAGCGGAGGTGTAACCCTTGTTGAAGTCGAACTTCTCATCAGGAACGGCAGTTCCAGATCCAGTGACCTCGACCTGGGCGCAAGAGGGGTAGAACTGAGCACCACGGGCAGGGTTGGAAGCGTAGGCGGCATCGGACTCGTGGAGAGCGATGATCTCCTGGCGGACGAGGTACTTGCCAGCCTTCAGCGCAGCGGGAAGAGTGAAAGTAGCCTTGCCCTTGGCCTTGATGAGCTTGTCAACAGCCCACTCACTGCCGTCGTAGCCGTCCTCGGCGATCTTGGTCCAGATAGCACCGGTTCCGGCGGTCTCGGTGTAGGGGGCAACGTAAGTGATGATGGGACCCTTGTGAGAGCCGTCAATAATATCATCGGATCTGTTATCGTGATACCATTCGAAGGTCATCTCATCACCGGCTGCAGCCTTGACAAACTTGGGAGCAGCCTTGCCGCCGTTGACGTTGCAGACAAGGTTGGGGCTGGTGAGGTCCTTGACGGGCGAGTTGCTGTCGGGAGATCGGATGTAGACGTTGCGACCATCACCCTGATCCTTTCCGTTAACCCAAAGGCCATAAACCTGAGCGTGGGCAGAAACAGTGGTGGCCATGGCCAGAGCAGCGGCGGAAGCGGAGAAACGCATCTTGGTGGTTTGGTGTTGTAAGTGGGGGTTTAAAAAGATTGGATGAAGCGAGAATTCGCAAAAAATATATATTCGAGCTTCGAGTTGGTTTGTAAAGAATGAAGGTTTGGCACAGCCAAATTGAAAGAAAGTGAAAAAAGATTGAAAAAAGAGTTGATTTTGCTACGACGAGTGTGGAGGGAAGAAAGAAGTGGTGTTGGGACGTCGATGGACGTCGACTTATATATCGAACCTCTAGGCCATGAGATTACTACCATCTCATCCCTTGACAGGGCAGAAACTACGGTCAATCCTTTTACAAGGATTCCTTCAGTTCAGTTCAGTTGAGTCTATCCCGTCAAACATGGTGCGTGGTACGCAATCTAGATCAGATCAGGGAACAAAATCTACCTTCAGGAGAGACCCATCCATGTCGCTTCGCACTCGGGCGTCTCGCCTTTGGTAGTTTCTCCATAACGACATAGACATTGATAGACGGAAAAATAAACTACCTTATCCTAGCTACATGCATCAACAGCGCGCGGAAATTGAAACCCTTGGGGCCGCTTACACTAAGACCTGCTGTCAAAAAAAACAAGGCGTTTAACCGTTTACGCTATCTTTGGTTTGAGCCTCAACAAATATCCTCGCATGATTGGTTCCACGTCCAACGGTGAAACTTAGCCCCTTGGCACCTTTAATATCGGAGCACATCCCATTGGAGATGGGCCCCCTGCACTTCCACCGTCGAGTCTATCGGAGAGCTACATCTTTTTAAGAAATTGGCGCCGGTATTGATTTCTGTAGGGCTTGGCAGATCCGCAATTCACCTGAAACCGTGAGGAATGTCTTCTCCGACTGGGGGAGAATTTATCTAGGCTGTGGCCGTATTTTGACGTGTAGTTTCAAGGGGTATATACGAAAGTGTTACCATCGGGGAGTTGCAGTCTCTTGAAACAGAGTCGTCTAGTTTTTTATACGATGTCAAGATGGTATCGGACGAGAAGTGAAAACAATGATGTTTCGAGAAGTTTGGTGTTTCTTAGATGTAGACAAACATCGTACAATTAATTCAAGACGATATAACGTTGTGAAACGAGAAACAAAACTTAATGCCAACGAATTTATGGAGCGTGAAGTGATATATCTATTATGTGTGTATGGTTGTAGTTGCGAAATGCCAGAAATGATAGTCTCATTAGACTCCAAATTAACTATACTCAGCATTAAGATTTAAGCATAGAAATCGAAGCTTGGAGGTAAATACTAAGCTTGATTGGAGAAACGGACGAGTCATTGGTACCTGGCAAGGGTCTGTTTGAGCTTATCTCCCAATGCAACGTAGTCCGACACAACATGTTTGAGATGCAGCGCTAAGATAATAGAGCGATCGACAATACAACATCGGGAGAGTAACGCCATAGTCTATTGCTACAGAAGATTGAAAGAAGGCTCTGAGTAGAATACGAAAATGAAAGCCTTTTTAAAGATGTAAATAGTTGTACTCCGTATGAATGAGCATAACTCAGAATAAGCTGTACGTGTAAGAAAGCGATGACGATAGTGGTTCTAATGGTCCGCCGTTTTTATGCATTCAATAAAAAGCAGTATTTGTGACACATCAAGACAATGCAATATAATGCAAGGCAAGATATTACGGCCCGAGAACTCCGTCTAAGATGGCTAACTATTCGGATTGACGAACCGCAGAGCCGCCCACATCGAGAACCAGCTTGTTGGCTTTGTTAATGACACCCACTTTTCCTGAAACACCTCTCAGGATATTGGATTTAGAGTCACCCTAGACTCGAGAATCAGTAGTGAATTCGAGAAGATGTTAAAATACAACTAGATGAAATAGTATAGTATATTCTAGAATATACTCAAGTTTGGGATATCTTGGTATTAATGCCGTTGGCGGTTTCGATTAGATATCTTCATAGTTTGTGATTTTCTTTGACAGCTTGAGAAGTAATTTAGATGTGATAAAGTCACGGTCTTCGTGTCGACATATTATCCAAGAGTTGGGCATTTAGAGGTCAGATATAGGTATATTCCGTGAGCAATAATATAGTGCTAAGCATAATGTCATTTATGGGTGAGAATACATCTAAATTGACCTCATTCTGAGTCAATATCCAGCATCTCATACACAGAACAGATATGCTCATAGAAGGGCCCTCCACACTCATCCCACTGTTCACAGTCATGAGTCAGACAACGGAACCCCAAAGCCTTATACCCGCAACCCTTACTAACATGCCTCTGAATAAACCGAACTCCTTCTCGCCGAAGCAGCAATGGCCTGTTGGTTTCTATCCGTCGGTTGGTCTTCTTACTTATATCCCAGTTCTGAACAGAACCGTGTTCAGAGGGAGTGGCAAGGTGATTCATGCAAGTTTCCAAGCCCTGGCAGCAGCCAAAGCACTCCCACCAACGATATAGCTGAACCATGCTCTGTGGGCGGTCTGGATACCACTCCTTGTTGAAGTTCTTCGTTGTCGACCAATGGAGTCGCCAATCGAAAATATTTTGGCCATTCCAATGGTACCGGATGCCATTAGGGTAGTGCTCCAGCCACTGGCTGGCGAGACATGGCTCACGGGGAGACTTTGTTGAATCAGTGGTCCAAGACACCGCACGGAGATGTGGGCAGCTCTCACGTAACTTGAGCACCTCTTCTTTCGCGAACGGATCGAAGAGGGTTCGCAAACGCATGTTCATCGCAGAAGCTGCACCCACAAGTCCCGCCTTCTTTGGGTCCTTGTTTACCTTGCGAGCGAAGAAGTTGTCTCGCGATGCATCCATGGTCTTGAAACGATGGAGTCGGAGCATGTCCATACACCCTCCAACAGGTCCAGGTAAGTTATCCAACAAGAACTGAAACCTAGACATTAGACTCGCCTTGTCGTAGCTGATATGTTCCCAATGACTCCACGGGGACGCAGGTGCCCGGGACCGACTCCGATCTCGTTCGAAGAAACGCGTCTTGGTCATCATGCTGGCCGAGCGTAGGGCAATCTTGCGCTGGAAATCGCTGCGACTTGCGATGAACGCCAGCACCTTTTCTTTATCGCCGTCCATCAAGCAGAGTTCATGGAGCTCCTGAACCTTCTCTGTAGATAGAGTTTCCTTTCTGTGGACATGCTTTCGTGGCCATGTCAGGTAGTTAATCGTAGGGGGGCGCGGGAACCAATAGGGTTTGTTTATCAAAAAGTACTCATAGAAGCATGGCATCTCCCCAGACCTGTGAATATACTTTCTGATGGCTTCCTGCAACACCTTGGGAGAACGACATTCCCAGAAGTTCTTCGCTTCGCTTGCTGTTTGACCGGGCTGTCGGCTTTCCGTGGAGAACATTATCGTGACATGTCCCATGTCAGACTTCTCCTTGTCCACGTCCATAGACATGGTTTGGATCATGCGGTATGCATCGTCTGCCTTTGCAAGCATCATAAAGAGTGCGCCAACAAAATATCCACGTCGTGGCGCATGCAGATAAACCCCCGTCTCCTTGACCTGTCGAAACTTCAGGAGCCTCTGCGCTATAGGGTCGTCCATATCATGGACAGCGTTGATAGCACGATGCAGATATCCCTTGTTCTCCCAAGAGTAGTCGAACTTGAGCCAGATTCCATGATCGTATGTCGAATCTACCCAAATTCGGAGCGTCTGGAGCTGTTTAACGTCGTCGACGAGGACACAGTGAGGGGTGAACTCGTTCTTTGTCTGATGGCAGCTTCGCAGTAAGCCATTTGCATCCCCAGTTGAGGAGCAGAATGCCCATATCAGATCCCTCAACTCGAATGGGAGTGATAGTAAGTTATTTTTGTCGTCCATTGTGTATTTGATGTTGATGTTGGTCGATTTGGGAGGGTGTAGATGTGAGCGCAGTCGAGTGTAGAAGTATTTGGTAGACGTAAAGAGATTGCCCGTCTCTCCAATGATGGGCATTTCCACTTATATACCTTCTCATGGGTGTGAATGACTCACCTTCGTAGACGTTTGGGCGAATTAACAAAGTTTTGTTGTATTTAACTTTTCATCTGCACTTGCGCATATGTTGGGTGCATATCCAAAAGTGTGAATGCCCTCACTTCCGCCACTTCACCAAGCCACATCACATCACCAAGAAAATTTGCGATATAGCCATCGCTTGAGTATTATACTATACCTCGTCTTCCGATACTGTTAAGAGAAAGGGCCTGGTATTGTTACAGTGTGCTTTGCTTCAAAGTTTATATGGAACACTCTAACGTTAGTACCGCGGGCAATCAGTAGATGATGCAGTCGTCTATTTTCAGTAAACACCATGAACAAGATAGTTAATGAAGACAGGCGCCCCTCTCCAGCCTCAAGCCTGGGCTGCATAATATCTAAGTAAGGATGCGATTGGTTATCAGGCCGATGGGGACTTGGTTGTATTGGCCGAATACCTCCCTGGCGGTTACCAGAACTTGGGAAATAGGACGTCATTATTAACTTACTATGTCAAGATTAGTCGCGGTCTCAGGGGAAATAAGGGGAAATAGCATAAGATATATGATGAGCCTGACAGGCTTGTTGTGTTTCTCAAACGAGATGGGATTCCTGTAGATAGCACAGGCTCAATATTGCTATAATCACCGCAACGACCTCAATCTCCCTAAATAGATCCATCCTTCTTCTTATCAAATAAGCTAACACTGACTGAGAGCATTTTATTATAACTTTAAAGAATATAGGACAGAAATATCATGATTTAAGATAGTACTAGAATATCTACCGGAAGAGGGAACCTGATGGAAGAATGAACCATGGAAGAATGAACCATGGAAGAATGAACCATGGAAGAATGAACCATGGAAGAATGAACCATGGAAGAATGAACCATGGAAGAAGGAGGCTGAAGCGCTGTCGAGGAGGTTGAGGTGATTGCGGTACCTAGTTATCGGCGGTGGCATAGTGGTTTAATGTTCTGTATAGGTAATCTGAGAGTATATGCACTAATATTGTCTTAAATCATAATCCTGTCCTAAATTTTATACTGATTATAATAAAATACTCTAAGTTATCCTGTATACTGATAGTAAGGATGGCCCTTTCGGGGGGAGGTGTATGCAATGCAGCCAATCTGGAAACTCACGAGCTCCTCGCGAAGTACGCAGATTATGCCGGAAAGGTTTGGAACGATATCCGGAAGGCTAGTGCCGATCACATTAAGAATCCTAAATCTAAGAACGAGGCGATGCGTGTTGGAAAACAACCTCTTTTGACTATAAGCATGTCCCAGCCTTGGCATGCAATCTACTCTAATGGCCAGGTAACCCTTTTCGACTCTTGAAGAGATCTTATATAATCGAGGGTAGATATACTAATCTTATACGAAGTCATGATCATCTTATCTAAAACTCTATAAGTTATCATGAAGTACTCTAAGTTGGTCCTTATATTAGGAGTAGAGATGATATGTTCCCCCCTAACTCTTCGCCTCCCTCACCTTTATCACTGCCTCAGATCCCAAGGGCCTTCAGCTCCTCATAAACAGGAATCCTCCACGTCCCCCTATTCTCCGGCAACACAGAAAGAATCACCTTATCAATCTTAAGCTTGGTCAAGAGCCCAATAAGCGTGTACTGAAACTTGATTCCAAAGTCTGTCTTCGGATATGCAATACCGGGAATGAACGACGGCAGTTTCTGAGACTTTTCAACATATGGCCTCAACGTATCTTCGTACGCCTTCAGTGCCCTGGGTATATCATTTCCATGCCTTGCAATCTCGCCGCTGAGAACACAGGCTCCTATCAAGGCGAGTGTAGTCCCCACACCCGTCAGTGGCGATGGCGCATATCCTGCGTCTCCCAGCAAGACAACTCGTCCTTTAGACCATGTCTTGGTCTTGATCTGCACAATAGACTGTGCGTAAAAGTCCTCAGTCTCATTCATCGCTTTGATAAGTCTTGGTGCCTGCCATCCCGCATCCTTGAAAATCTCCCCAAACAACTTCTTCTGCTCTGTGACATCCTTCCGCATCACATCCCTTAACTCATCTCCATGCGACATAGTCATCAAATACGCCTGACCCATATCCTTGGAATGCCAACGCGTTGAAATGGCGCGCCGTTTTGGAGCGTTGTACACAGTTGCGAGGTTCTTGTCGCTTGGTTCCCGGGGGAGATTGTAGTAGCATCCATTCAAACCAAGTTCGCGCACATGAACTGCTTCGGGGTCATCTGCGAAGAGACTTTTTCGGACTCTGGAGCCTTGACCGTCCGCGACGATGACAAGATCGTAGCTCTCGTTTGCGCCTTGGTTGAACTTGACGTCGACCTTGGTGCCATCATCTTCAAAGCTCTCAACCGACGTTCCGAAGCGATACTGCGTCTTTTCTCTCGTCGCATCATAAATAATCTTGCACAAATCGCCTCTCATGACTTCAAATTCACTTGTAAACGACTGTCTCCCTTTCCCGGAATCATTCCGCCCAAGCAGAGCTTTCTGCCTCCCTTCTGAGTCAACCCACTGCAGTCCGTCCTCATCAACTGCATTCTTGCGAATCTCTTCTAGAATTCCCATACGTTTTGCAGCTTCAATGCCTTGGCCGCGAATATCGATCTGTTGGCCTCCAGTGCGTAATGAGGGGAATCGCTCGAGAACGGTGCAAGAATGGCCGAGACGAGACAGCCAAAAAGCGGCCGATGGGCCAGCGATGCCACCGCCTGAGATGAGAATCCGTAGTTTTGACATTTGGAGAGGTGTGAAATAGTTATAAACGGTGTGAGTGGAAATCAAGTTTATGAATGCTCGCTGAAATGTTCGCTGTTGATAAACAATGCAAAAAGCAATAAAGGGACCCTGAATAACCTCGGCTTTGGTATGTTCTAGACTTCAAGGGCCTTCGTTTATATTAGACAATAGAACTGTCAAATGTAGCGGTCATTGACTTCGGGAACTAAATCCTGCCAGCGAGGATTAAGATGGGACCTGCGTCCGTGCTAAAGCTAAAGGAGATTGATCTTAGCACGAGGTTGGAAGGGGAGCCAATTATCCCAGAATGAATCGATACCAAGACAACGATGGGACTTCTAAAGCATCTTTTGGCGATGGAGGGATATATGAGACATCACAGCTCTTCAATCTGACGCTTCAACGACAAAGACACCAAAGAAGCACATGTGCCCTTTGGTCCAGGTTGATTGAACTATCTAGAATCATCTAAATCCGTCATATCTTGACTATCACATCAAAAGAACTCCAGTCAGGGTCTAATTCGGGTTGATAAACCCTTCACTTCGACCCAGATGCAGCAGCCTTCTTCGACTGAACAGCATCATCCACAGTTGGCGGTGCAGGAATATCCACACCTTCAACACGGTACTCAAGACCCGGATAGGCATCACTAACAACAAGAACGTCCAACTTGCGAGCCTGGCCCGCTTCCGCCGGGGGAAGCTTGATACTTGTCTTGGCCGTAGGTCGACCGCCAGCCTCAAGCTTGCGGTTGGGACCCGATGTCCAGCCCACACGCTTCACAGCAATGACCTCGTCACGGGATACATCCGCCACGATAACGAACCAAGATTCCGTTTGAGGCTTGGGGAACTTGGGGGCGTAGATGCGTGCTTCACGCTCGACAAGTTGGTTGAGACGCTTAAGACCGATCGTTACTGAGAGTGCTGTGGCCTCGGCGATGGAAACTTCCACGTTAGGGAGAATAGACACAGCACGAGCGAAACGGTTGTGCTGACTGGCAGGTACACCAAGCTTCTTAGCAAGTTGCATCGCCTGAGGTCTAGTCAGCGCGCTGATCTTGGAAAGCGGAGTATCATTCTTGACGTCGGGCTCGACCGTGGGGAGGATTGAAACAGGCGCATCAGTCGGCCAGCGAGCCGATTTGATGGACTGCAGAACGGCCATCATCTGCAGGCAACTATACAGATATCCAAGCTCAGTGAGAACATCGATGGAAGCCTGGACAATACGGATGGCTTGGTCGAGAACACTGGTCTGATCACCGACATAATCAGTGATTGGAAGGTCGATCTGAGACATATGTGCCTGGAGCAGCAGGAAAGCCTTCACATGAGGATCCCACATTGGCAGTCCAAAGGCATGGCCAGGGAACGGCAAGTTGTCAGAAAGGGTGCTGTTGATAAGATCTTCGTTATGGCGCACAGGAAGTTCGTCGTACTCAGTAGCGCGGGACATCCATGACAAGGCGTCGAGGAACGAGGCTTGTGCCTTTGCGTACTTGACAAGGTGACGAATTGTCTTGTGCGATAGATAGTAGTAACTCATAATCTTGCCGAGAGGTGTGGAGTCAACATCGCCGTTGGGGAAAACCTCAACACACTTCGAGTCGGCAAGCTCGTTGAGTGACTTTGTTACCATCTCGATCATGTAGTCGTTGGCGAGTTGCTGAGCAGCGATACTGTTGTGCTCTTCAGCAGAAATCTCAAGGCCATAGTATGAGGGGTTCTTGTGCAATCGTCGGAAGAAGAATGTCCAAGTAAGATAGTCGAGCGCATCCTGCTTGGTGACAATGGTCTCGGCCGAGATCTCGGCGCCAAGATGGTTATCCAAAACCGTGTGCAGCGAAGACTCGACTGGGAAGCCCGTGTGAAGGAAGTGCTTGTAAAAGTCCTTCTTGGAATCCTGCGTAAAGATACGAGCAACACCAGAGTTGTCAAACTGAGGACGACCGGCTCGTCCCAGCATCTGTAGAACATCCGTCAAGTCCATGTCCTTATATGCCTCAATCTTTGCATCAAAGAACTGTGTGCCCTTGACGACAACCAAATGAGCAGGCAAGTTCACACCCCAGGCGAGAGTACTGGTGGCGACCAAGATCTGGATCTTGTTATTCAAGAAGAGCTCCTCAGAGAGTTGACGGTCTGATTCAACAAGACCAGCATGATGAAGGCCGATACCAAAGTTGATAGCCTCCTTCAGTGCGTCATCCTTGACACGAGCAAGGTTGAGCTGCAAGTCATCTTCGTCCATGTGGAGGAATCGACGGGGATTATCTTCCATACCGCAGAAGTTGATGAGATCCTTGGCAGTCAAGCGAGTCTGTCGTCGCGAGGGAACGAAGACAATAACCGGCTTATCAGGACTGTGATTCTTAACAGCCAAGAACGTTGGTCGGTTCATAGATTGCATCAAGGGGCAGAATCCCCTGACTTCTGGGAAGCCATCGATATACAGCTCCAGAGGAACTGGACGAACCGAATGCTTAAAGTTGAAAAGACCTTCCTTGACACCGAGCCAGTTACCAAGATCCGTCGCATTGGCGCAAGCAGTTGACATGCCCAGGAGACGAACGGCATTCTTAGTCGAGGAAGCAATGTAGTTCATACGAGACACGATGATTTCGAGAATAGGGCCACGATCTCCAGCTAAAAGATGGATCTCATCGATGATGACGAGACTGACCTGTCGGACGTATCCTCTTGTCTGCCAAGAACGAGAGATACCGTCCCATTTCTCAGGAGTTGTGATGATGATATCAGCATCCTGAATAGTTCTAGTATCAGGTGTGTTGTCACCAGTCAACTCCACCAGCTTCAGACCGAGTGGGCGAGCCAACCTAGCTCCCCAATCCTTGACACGCTCGCGGACAAGTGCCTTCATTGGTGCAATGTAGACAACCTTAGACTTGGGTCTCTCGCGGAACGCCCACCACATAGCAAGCTCAGCAGCCACAGTCTTTCCACTACCAGTTGGCGATCCAAGGAGCACGTTGGCAGGGGTGTGGTAGAGTGTGTGGAAGATTTGTGTCTGCATAGGATTGAAGAACTCGAAGCGCTTAGCATAAAGTTCTTCAAGCGCTGGGTTCTTGAGAGCTGAGATAGGCAGGGGCTGAAGATTCAGCAGCTCAGTATAGACGCTTTCCGTATCCGGGCGGATAAGATGCTGGAAAGAGACCGGCGTTACAGTCTCAGCACCCAGCCATCTATCTGAGACAGCTCGAACATAGATCTGGCTAGGCAAGGGATCCGAAAGGGGAATCGTGAAGTTGAGCTCGTGTTCGTCGTGCAGCTTTCTCCTGTTGAGAATGAAGAATTCATGGTGATAGATCTCCGATGTTTCCGAGTTCTCAACCCAGATGTAAAAAGACTCCGAAGTTCCGTGGATTTGGTCATGCCATCGGAAGTCAGGAATGACATAGAGCTTGATGCGCAACACATCTCTATTGAGGGGAGCGATCTCAGCCTCAACGTGAACAGTAGGGAAGTTGTTGAGAATCTTGGCAATGTTCTTTCCGGCGCTCTGGTTATGGATTAGACCTCCAATCTCTGCAGGCTCCATGTCTTTCATCGTCTCAATGGTCAGGCTCTCTTTAGCGTCAAGCTGGTTGAGAACTGACTTTGCCAGGTCGAACTGATGAAGGGGATGCTGGTACGGCCAGATACGCTTCTCAATCGACTTTGCCAAGGTTAGTAGTACAAGACACTGATGACCCCATCGGCGGTTGAGCGCAAGCATGAATAGTGCTCGGCAGATACGTCCAGACTGTTGAGCAACGTAGTTCATGTCGTTCGAGAGGGCGAAGTCTTCTGGTTGCGCTTTGGAGATGTAAGACTGAAGCAGAATGTTTGTCTTTGCTTGAGGGGTGTCGATGCCTCCATCGACATCACAGGGAATGACCTCTCGTCGCAAGTGAGTCAATTCCTTCTCTTCACTGTCCCTGGACTGGATGTTGTCGAACTCTCCACTCATACTGATCATCTTCAGGATATCGGCCTCGGTAGCTTGTGGCTGCATCATGGCGTTAAACACCTGGATACTAGTGTGGAGAATGTAATATTGACTGGCGATTCGTCCAATGTCCTTGCTCCGAAGTTCCTCTGTCCTCTCGTTGTAGATGATCATCTGGCATTGCTGCAAAGTCTTTGCGGCCTGAATAGCAAGCTGGCGACGTCTCTGAACCAAGTTTGGGTCATCTCGGATCTCTGACCATTCGATACCATAAGACATTGGGCTTCTCTGCATTCGCACAAAGAGGTACGAGTATCCAATCCACTGAACTGCATCTGGGATGGAAGTGACAGTTCCCAGTGAAATTTCAGCATTGAGGTTGTCGACCAGCTTTGTAGAGAACTTAGACTCAATAGGCTGCTGTTCCGTCACAGCAGTCAGATAATGGGTAAGCTTGTCGTGGGTTGTGCAAATCATGCCGATACCAGTATCCTCGAATTGAGGACGACCAGCACGACCAAAGATCTGAAGCACATCAAGAATACCCAAATCGACAAACTTACCATCCTGAGCACTGTAAACTTGAGTCCCCTTGATGACAACTGCTGCAGCAGGCAAGTTGACACCCCAAGCTAGGGTAGCGGTACAGCAGAGGACTTTCAAAACACCCTCTCCGAACAGTCTCTCCATCAAGTTTCGGTCAGATCTTGCCATACCGGCGTGGTGAACACCAATACCCTTAGATAACAGTTCACGAATCTCCTTGGACTTGGACTGCTTGATATCGCGCGAAGCTTGGTCAAATCCAGGGTGGTAACTGGGATCAAGTAGATCCGCACACATATCGTCGATAGCTTTCTGATGCAACATCCGTGCTGTAAGCTGCGTATCTCTTCGCGAGTGAACGAACACCATCACTTGGTGATCGCGCTCAAGCATCTCCTTGACCTTTTCGTAAGCGACCTGATCAAGGTTTTCCCTCGACTGCTTAGTGCCAGCCTTTCCTTTAACGCCGATGAAGTGCTGCTCAAGAGGAACAGGACGGAAAGATGAGTCGAAGTAGAATAGACCGGCATATTTGTTGACTTTGAGGAAATCGGCGACGTCGACATAGTTGGGCAGCGTGGCACTGAGACCGACGATTCGGATAAGTGACTGTGTGCTCTCCACCTGTCGCTCTGTTCGAGCCACGAGGGATTCCAGCACAGCACCTCGCTCATCGTGAAGCATATGGACTTCGTCGATGATGAGAAGCCGAACCTTTTGAACGAGCTCGGTATCTCCAGTGCCCTTGCGGGTTACAACGTCCCATTTCTCAGGGGTTGTCACAATGATTTGAGTTTGTATGATTTCAGACTTCGTAAGCTGCATGTCTCCAGTGTACTCTCGACATTTGATACCAAGCCAGGCTAAACGCTTGCCTAGCTTGTCTGTCACTTCAGCCGCAAGAGCTTTCATGGGAGCAACGTAAACGATCTTGAAGTCCTCGGCGTTAACTGCAAATTCAGTGGCTGTCGGATCTTCGAAGGGGTTAGGCTCAACATTCTGAGCGATCGTTTGAAGAATTGTAAGCATGGCAGCATCCGTTTTACCCTGGTCATATTAGCAATTGAGAGTACCGTTGGTAGAAGAAGACTTACAGCACCAGTAGGAGCACAGATCAACATGTTCTCGCTGGTCTTGTGAGCAACAGGATAGACAAGACTCTGCATGCGGTTGAGTGTCTTGTAGCCCTTAAATGTGTTTCTACACAATCCGTTGAGTTCCTTGATGGGAATAAGTCGCTGTCCAGGGCCAAGGGCTCCCTTTTTGCCAGCTGGAATAGAGTACTCCTCGTACTTTTCGAACGATAACCGCTCGCTTCCAACTGGCAAACCGTACTTCTTGCCGGCATAACTCAGCGTATTGCCAGCGCTGTATGCTTTGTAGACATGAGGGTATTGTGGCTCCTTCGAATGTGCCGGTGCAAGGGTAGCGGACTTATGTGCCTGATCCTGGCGACGAAGGTTTTCTTCTCTTTGAGCCTTGGTGAGGAGTTGAGGCCCGCCGGAACTTCCTTGGCTCTGACTTTTAACAGCAGAAACAATCTCATTCCTGTGGCTTAGAATCTCAATAATGAAGTCGAGGTCGTCAAACCCAACCAAGTCAGTAAGCTGTATTTGGAGCTCATCATCAGAGCGGTCCGAATCGAGGACACTCATGATCTGGCTCTCAAATACATCAGCTGATAGGCCATTCTTCGATGCGATGGCTGAACACTTAATCGCGAACCATTCAGCACCGTAGTCTGCAACAGTTGATCCATCAGGAGCTTCTCCATCGACGAAATCGCTGCTCAAGGCTTCTTGGTCGTCATCCGAGATAAAGTCCCAAACATCTTGGCCGCTGTTTCCGCTAGAATAACCACCAAATTCGTCTTCTCCAAGATCATCGTCAACTGTTCCGTTCTCTTGGGGTATTTTGAGGTTGGCAATAGCTTCTTGCATAGCCGCAAACTGTTCGCGCCACTGTGCCTCTGCGGCACTAAGTTGTGAGGATGCCATGATGTAATCGACGGTTTACTTAGTGGCTTTTGTTATGTGTTGCCTGATGAGGAAGTCTTCTGATTTGATCACAGGAGTATGAGGCAAAAGGGTCGATATTCTGCTGCCTGTAGACGTGGCTGTCAACGTCCTTTTGACGTTGCCCTTGATTGAAGTTGCTTGTCGAGGATTGGTTCATGACGGTGTCTTCAAAGAGTCATACCGCTCTCGAGGCACTACCCCACTAAACAAGCCCCCGCCCAGCGACTTAGTGCCTGGTGGGTTGAAAGAAATCCCGATCTGGAATCGACATATTCTGACGAAGGGCTAAAGACTGACAATGAAAATGTATAACTTGAGGAGGAATATAATTCTAATTGTCTTAATCTTTTACCTTATAATAATTTAACTTATTTAGATAACAAGACTTCAAGGCTTTACTAGTATAGGTTCTCAGGTATACGTGTTTTATTATAGCCACCTGAATGCTTACTTATAGCCACTAAACTTCCATTGGAAATTCAGCGGCCTAGTTGAAGAACCCGGTCCGTCTGTCGTGGGGCATGTGACGCCCCTAAACTCAAGTCCTTGTTACGGTGACGGAGGTTTACAACATCCAAACCCAACTTCACATATTCTCTCCTTCAACTTCTTCTAATCTTTCACTCCTCCTGTCACGCTGTCGCCCTATTGCGCCCACCGCATTCGATCTACAATCGCATCCTCCTCATAAACTCGATCCCGCTATCATGAAGCTGCATTACATCGGCGTACGCTATCCCCGTGCCCCTCACCGACCGATCGAGACGCTCCATCCAGTTGGGCTAACAAAGCTGCTGCGACCAGGTCCTTCGCAACGAGAGCCAGCCGGCTCATGAGATCGTCGCTGAGAAGGAGCTCAGCAGCTACTCGCGATTCACCCGCAACAAGTCAGTTACACCTTATCGCTGCGATCCCTATCTCGTATCCGGACCATTCATGGACTGACTCGCGAACTTGAAACAGCTATGGCGAATTCATGACCCTATTCGCAAAGACCGTCGCCGAGCGCACCCGTCCCGGACAGCGACAGGATGTTGAGGAGCAAGGTATACACGATCAGAGTCGTTCGAAGCGTCGCAAGCTCACACGCGCAATCTACAGACTACACTTTCCACGCCTACGGCCGAACTGAGGGTGTCTGCGGCATCATCATCTCCGACCACCAGTACCCCGCCCTCGTTGCGCATCAGCTTCTCAGCAAGGTCGTCGACGAGTTCCTCTCCAAGAACCCCCGCTCCGGCTGGGCTACTGGCACACCCACCCTGACCATGCCTGAGCTGAAGGAGTACCTCACCAAGTACCAGGACCCTCAGCAGGCCGACAGCATCCTCAAGATCCAGAAGGAGCTCGACGAGACCAAGATTGTTCTCCACAAGACCATCGAGAGTGTGCTACAGCGTGGAGAGAAGATCGACGATCTAGTGGCCAAGAGCGACGGTCTAAGCGCCCAGAGCAAAATGTTTTATCGTACGTCACTGCTTATCCATATTTTCTACCCGATTACACGCGACTAACCCATTTTACAGAGCAAGCCAAGAAGCAGAACTCATGCTGTGTTCTGATGTAATGGATCATTTCGTTTTTCCGGCGTTGGACCTGGCTTCTTTTCAGCATATAAGGGATGTCGGTATTGAGATTGGTTTATTCGTGCGGCGCAGATACTTCCAATCGTTTTGTCCACCATTCGCAGGGCCATGTCTTTACAGCAGCTTAGACTTATCAAGGAGACGAAGGGAGAAGAATTTCATCACATGCAGTAGGAACAAAGGCAAATGGTAGCCAAAGGGAATCATTCTTTTTGACATATAAATAAAAAGTCCATAAAATGGACAAATGTGAAAATGCTCACTTATCACCAAACCTAATCTGAAACAACAAAACCCCCTTACTTTTGAAGAAGAAGAAGAAGAAAACTCCAACGACATGCTCAAAGGACCAGTCTACTGTCCTGTATCTTGCCCGTTCATGCTTCTCCGGCGCCTTGCTGTAATCCATAATCCATAATGTCCGAACCTATCCGTCACTGAAAGCGTAGTATACAAAGGAGATAAAAATGGGAGGGGAAATGCCCTCTGTGGTATGTACATAGCGGCTCAAGCCAGTTGAGACCGCTGAGGTGAGATGCTGCCAGAGCATTGTCAAAGGGGTATTGTAGAAGTCGTTGCAAGAGATAAAATGAGATCGAAGTGTTGATATGAGATAGTCCGTGGTGAAAGGTTGTATGTGGTTTTAAGATTCCTCAAGAATGACTCGCTCACTCTTGCGATGCATCTGATACGCATCAGGAGAGTGAGTCAGTTCCCTAGGATGAACCAGAATCGGGGTAGATGATTTAGTCTCGGCGAGTCGCTCATCCTTCTCGATGGGAATGTAACCCGGTCCGCTGGGGCTGCCGTTGCCTCGATGTCTCAAGCTAGGGTTACTCTTCAGGGGGTGAAGCATCTTGCGTTGCTGGTGCGAGACGCTGATCTGACGAGCGATAGAGATCTCAACGGCGTTTCGCAGAGCTTCTTGGGCGTCAGCCTCAGGAGCTTGCTTCTCTGGTGAAGCCAATGATGATGATGGCGGTGAGAATCTCCTCGAGGCCTCGGCGCTGGTGGAAGTAATGGAGGCTGGAGGCGAGACCATTTGCCATGACGGCCCTGAAGAGGATGTAGCTCGTCCCTTGGCCACATGAACATCTTTTTCGTCGTCTGTGTGCTCGGGAGACTCGGGGATGGCGCCTGATGAAGGAGTATGAGGAGAATTCTTGGAGTGAGTAGAAGGTGTCATGGCTGGCACAGGAGGCGACGTCAGTTTCGCGGAACCAAGGCTGGTCTTGTCCGTAGATGCAGCACTGGGGCGTCTGTTGAACTTGGAGACAAGAGCAGGTTGGTAGTGGCTAGCTTGAGCCGCGAACTTGTTATGTTGCGATTCTGAACGTGTGATCTGAGCGACTCTCGGTGTAGCTGCTTCATGGTATGACTCTGCCCGGTAGTGAGGTGAGTCTAATAGAGCGGGAGATGTGTTGGCTCGGAAGCGAGGTGAAGGTAGGGGCTTCGACATATCCGGGTGGCCAACTGTGGGTGAGGGCTGTGGTGAAGTTGCCCTCCGTGGTCGAAGGATTTCATCTCGATTCTCAGCGATCGCATCCTTGACTGTCTGTAGATGATCGAGAGTGGCCTGTCGCCGAGCAAGAAGTGAAGAGGCTGATCTCTGCGGTGGCTGTAATACACTGTTAAACATGACGCTGTATCGGTCCATCTTAATACTGGGAATCTCAACATCGAGAAGAGACTGAGGAATCGCAGGCATCGGAGGGGTCGGAGAGGGTGGTGGTACAACTGCTTTTTCCGCCCTCCTCTTGCTAGAGTCTCCTCGAAGACCTCTTAACGACATCTTGCGGCCTAGACCTCCAGAACTTGGCTCCTTGAGCTTGGCCTCCTTTGATGCTTTCCTTTGAAGGGCGGTGTTCTCCTTTGTAAGTTTACCTGGAGAAATAGGTTTCGCTTCTGCCGACGTTGGTACCGGCAAGGGTACTTCTTCAACCGTCTCAGCAGGCTCAGGTATAATTGGTTCAGTCTGAGATCGAATGATGATGGGTTTGTGCTTTGGCACTCTCCGTGAACTTTGATCTGCTGGTGCCGAAGATGGGGAAGACCCTAGTGATGTTGTAGAAGTGTTGACACTCTCCGTCATAGACCGTTGAGGCTTCTCTGGTCGTGTGGCTCGTTTCGACTTTGATCGGAAAAGACCCCATTTGCGAGCCTTTTGCTGAGTTTCCTCGATAGGTTCCGCAATAGGCTCGGGTATCGGCTCCGGGATATCGACGACTGCATTCATGGCTCTGTTCTGTGGGTTCCACGGCGCCGGCGCAAGATCTCCCATCTGTGTTGGACTTCCTATCGCCATACCAACAGCAATAACTCCAGTCTCACTAGAATCTAGCATAGAATCCGGAGTTGAAGTTCGCACCCAAGTCGTTCTCGTCAGTGACGAGGTCCGCGGGCTGTGTTCGGGGGATGGTAATCGGCCATGGATCGGAATATGAAACGCAGTCACGTTGTTGCCCTTCTTTGAACTCTTGAGTATGAGGGCAAGATCGTCTCTGGAAACTCGCTTGTCGAATGAGTGTTTTGAAAGAGAATGGCCATCTGTCCGGTCGGCGGTGAAGCTTCCTCTACGTCGATGATATCCGGAGGCAGCCGACACAGTAGCAGCCCTTGACAGATTGGTGGCCATGACTGGAGATGTGTCTTGCGACCGCAAGAGGGGGGTCGTTTTGTATAGTGTCTAGAATAGATTGACACACAAAGGGTGGGTGAAGCAAGGCAAAGGCAAAGCAAACCACAGCGCAGCGCGGGGGGAGATCTATGCTTGGATTTAGAGGACAAGAGGTCTTTGTTTTGACTGACAGTTCCCTGCATCGACAGGGTCTGATACAGAAGACGGTTCACCAAGGACCAACTTCTCAGGGACCAGGATCCTCTTAAACAAAGCCTGCCCTGCCCTGCGATGGTTTGGGTTTGTGTTTGGATTTGGATTTGGACAGGAACTGACCCTCGTCTCACAGGGACCACCCCGCCTTTCACGGAAGCCTATCGTGTGAAGCTGTTGATGAGAATTGAGACGAATGCGGTTAAACGGCCGGCAACAAGCAGGGAACGGGGTCCAAGATGACGATGGAGTGCAAGGATGGAATGTAATAAGCGCAAGGAGCAATTTCGATGTCCAAGAGCCGATCCCCAGATTGGTTGCCACGTCTAAGATGAGGCAAAATGAGGTATATGCAAACGGATATGAGAGAGAGAAATGTCAGCTTATCATCTGTCCAACGACAGAGACTTGAAAAGACACCCCCATTTTGACGTTGACAGGGATCAGTCTTGGGAAACAAGCTAAGAGGCTTTGGTTATTGTTTGAGATTGATGGGACGGTTCCTGAGAGTTGAGTTAGAAATCTTTAACGCCCGAAGAGCAATGAGCATTGATTGCTTGGTCTTCCTCTGCAACGGCTACCACGGCCAAGGCACTACTTTGACTAGGGGGACCCTGTCGAGAGCAAATCAAGGAGTGGGCCCTGGGGGTTCTAACTTTTAAGAGAACCAAGTGTCGTGTGTCAGAGGCTACAAAACCTTGAGGTTCATTTAATGCTTTGAGATGTCGTTATGCGGCTCGTTGGTTGTAAAGTTGAGGTTTCACTGTTTGTGGCGCTTCTTACTACGTAGTAGCAACTAGCCGCAGCAACGTACGAGCAGTGATAATAGAGACGCTAGCTATAATAATAGTAACGAGGCTCTATGTGTAAGGTACCGTAGAATATGTCTCAGTCGGCGAACGCGGCAGTCTACCTGGTTACTAGGATCTTCAACGTCAACGCTGATCCCGATGACCACGCAACCCATTTACACGGACTTGCAGCCAAGGCTGGTAAGTTCTGTAACAGCCAGACACACAGACTCAATGTGGCACCGATTCATGTGGACGATCCTGAGAATTCGATCGTGGTCACCTGTCAATGAGGGATGAAAAGGGATCCAATCCTTGTAAGTGTTCGTTGTCAACAGCTAGGCTCTATTTACACGACGACTGCTACCTTCTTCCCAGCCAACGTCAGCCCAGTAATGCTGGGAATAGGGTCTCGTGTACGATATCTCATTTACTACGCCGTACTGCTTTAACGGCACTTGCATGATGCGATGCTCACGTACGGAACAGGGCATGCGTTGCGCTGGTTTTTTTAGATTAGAGGAACAAGACGCGGAGTATCCCAAACAAATCCACCCTGTCACAGCCCTCTATGAAACACAAGCTTTCGAATACTACTGCACGCAGACCTCCACCTGCAAAGCATGCAGCCACCCATCAGAAAAAGAAAAAGACGGTCGGATAATAACAGCAGAGAGCAATTAAGTGGCTGGCCCGTCTTCTAGAATTTTCAGGTGGCGGCACGGAACTTGTCTTGGGCTTAGTCGCGCGCGCGGCTCAACAGCGCGTCTGTCCAACGTCCTTCATCCCACTTAGACTCAGCGGGAGGCTTCACTTGCGTCCGATCCATACAGCTTTAGGGCTGGTTGCCGAGCTGAAGTCTGGACCGTGCTCTAGCATCGACGGGATGGATGTAGGTGCCCGAAAGGGGAAGCTCAGGTTATAAGGCCTCCGTTGTAGATGATTGGATCGTTACGATACAGCAGACAATGAAGTGGTAAGAGAGGTGGAATAAAATAAAATAAACCACAGGGGGTTTTCTGCCCATTCAACTCGCTGTTTCATGTTGTGACTAGGGTCTCTACCACTCGTCTCAGATTGCCAATTTCCAACTGTAGTACAAGCGGCACGGACCAAAGAGTAAACCAGGCTTACATACCCTAGAGAAGTGATTGTCTAAGTTTCTGGCTTGTCCGAGGATCTCCAGCAGAGTTACATTCGAGGCTGCGTAAGATTACCGTTGATGCGAAGGAGACGGCCGAAAACTGTTTCACTACGGGCAACGCCGGCTCCATATAGTTATCGGCCATGCTATTGATCTTAAAAAGACTATTAAGACGTGAAACACCAAGGGTTGATGTTGTATTGGAGCTTGGATATTTCACGATAGCTTTGTTGACGAGCCGTTCTGTGGATTGGTAGTGAGTCAAAGAGCATATCAAGAACCAATATCCGGCCTGTGCTTCGCTTAGTTGAAGTTATCGTGGGCCTCATTTCAAAGAAGGTTCTGACTTTGTCAGGAAGATGAGTAACCGAGATGTTGCTCCATATACAAGATAACTGGATGATGTTGAGAGCAGTTGAAGGCCATGGCTGGGGATTGCCAGGTTACTCCTTGTTTCTAAGTGCGTTGTTGAATACTCAATTCCGGTTTTCTTTGTGGTCATAGTACTACGTAGATATCAACTAACACACGACAAAAAGCAAAATCAACTACTTAGTGGCCTCATGCTTATGTGTTTGTTAAGGCACCAATGTTTATATGAGAACCTCTATTTTTGACGACTTTTGACTTGGCGATCACCATTGGCGTTACGGAACGCTTTCATCATTCATCACGCGACAACTAATACGAGTATGAAATATAAAAAGATCTCTCAATTGCCAGCGGCTAAGTAGATGTTAAGCTTACCATAACTAGATACTCTTGCGATGTTAGTTCGTGGTGTTGAGACTCATCTACCAGGAAGTCTCTAGAAGGGGACATGCAACAAGGACAGGCTGACGGGGTTTGCCGTCTACTGCTGCAGCGGGCCGTCTTGAGTCGGTCTCGCGTAGCTCTAACGCCAGCTCAAGATGGTCAGGCACCAAGTGACGTCGAACGTTAAAATAGCTACATCAAGATATCCAGGTATAGGTTAAGTTGATGAGTCTCAGCCTTGATCCTGGCTGCTGAGTCAACAGCCTCTACATGCGTGCCTGGATCAAAACGTCACACAAGCGGAATGCATAAAAATGCGTGACATGAAAGCATGCTGCTGCTGATCATGCTGAACCGACATAAACTTGAGGACCGTCCGTCGGGCTTGCAAGTACAGTGTACAAGTCCTCATGACCGATGAGCTGTCACCGACAAAAGTATCCAATACCCACTCATTGGACAGCATTGGAGCTCGATAACAATTTTTGGCGGGGACTCATGGCCGCCTGGAGGGGCAAAGCTCCAGAGAATCACCACATCAGAGCAGTTCCATGACTGACAAACCTCCCCCGCCAAAACAAACCTCACATCTAAACCTTCAAACCCTCGCGTCGCAACCTCTCATCTTCCTCTTCCTTGAAACAACTCACTTTCCTATATCCTCACACATCTCACATCATCATGTCGTGGCAAGGTCAGTCTCTTCATACCCTCTGATACTACACCGTCCCGCCATCCATTTCCCCTGGGTCCTACCCCTCCATCGGTCTTGTTCCTCATCACCGCCTCCAAATACCTCTACCTTGAAAACCCTAACTTGAAGCCGGACAATAAAGCTAACATGATGCCTGTTGCACCGATATAGCATACATTGACTCAAGGTACATACCGTCAATATCCCGCAACTCTAATCGCAAGCTGCTATATTGGTTTCTGTCGCGAATACCGACCGAATGCTGACAATTTCGATCTTAACAGCCTCGTCGGCTCCGGTCACATTGACAAGGGCGCCATCATCAGCGTTGCCGGCGACAGCGCCTGGGCTGCTTCTCCTGATCTCCAGGTACAGAAATCCTTTATTTTCACACCGACATGGCTCCCCGACTCGATAGACAAGCCCCTCGTCAACGTACAAAACTGACTCTTGTAACCCCACTATAGCTCAAGCCCGAGGAGATGAAGGCCATCTCCGCCATCGTTGGCGGTGACTCGGCTGCCAAGGACAAGGCCTTCGCCGAGGGTCTCTACATTGCTGGCGAGCGTTACGTTATGGCCCGAGCCGAGGACAGAAGTATCTACGCCCGATCGGTACGACGCCCAACTCACGAAGTCTCTATCCCCATCACGTTTTACTAACTGCATTGCTACAACAGGGCCGTCTCGGTGTCTGTGTTGCGAAGACCACCCAGGCCATCGTTATCGGCCACCACGGCGAGGCCCAGGTCGCTGGTAACGCCACCTCCACCGTTGAGGGTCTTGCCGACTACCTCATCAAGTCAGGATACTAGATACTCGATGTGTAAGGCAAGGGTTTGGACGGAATCAACTGTGAGAAGCGCCAGGGAAACGCTGTTTATCCGTGGAGCGGATAGCCAACGCAGCTGTAACGAGCTTATGCTGAGAGGAGCGCCTTTGTTTTAGAGCACTGGGCTATGAGCTTGAGTGTGTACATGGAGGAGGACATTTTCCTTATTTGGCCGAAATCGGTCAGACGAGTTTGTTTCTACACGATTCTGCATATAGGCAATCCGAATGCCCTCCAGATCCTGTCACCTGTATGTATGCAAGACTTGAATGATCATTAAATGTCAGCCAACTCGACTTTCCATTACAACTGCCTGCATTCGCTTTATACGACGTTCTGGTCCATCATGTACAGTGCTTTTGTCCTTCCATATTATACTCGTGATAGCTCTTTATATCATTAACGCCGATTCCAAACCAATGTAATCCTCTTGAACTCCACCGTTCATTCCAATCAAGACATGTGGTCTTGGAAACCTCTTACACGTAATACTTGTTCTCGTTTGAAAGATGCAGATAGTAAGCCTCTAGTAGCGCTCTAAAGCATCTAAACAGGAAGCTCAGCATTTCGCCTTCCAAGACCTATCCTGTCGACAATCATTCCAATATACGGTCCCACGACAGGTAAACCTCGCGCAAAGCCGGCGATCGTCCCTAGGAAATCTCCAAACAGGACCACTATGCCGTACGCTTCCACGAGGAACCCGATAAAGGTCCACTTCATGAAGATGAGGATCAAACCCAGGAAGAACGCCGCCGTGCCCCTTGCTTTTTGCTTGCGGGCAAAGAAAAGGAGTGTCTTTTGAGGTCCGATGATGATTGTCAAGCCGATGAGGAAAAGGATCTGTTTTCGTAGGTCGGCCGTTAGCAATCGCTCGTTCGCTGGATAGAGGGGGAGAGGTCGTCATACATTTCCCATGGCAAGCCTGCAGCAGAAGTTAGCAAAGAGAACTCATATAGAGGATTGTATGCGTATAGACTTACATGGATCGATCAAAGAACAGCATGACACCTCCTATCAGGAAGAAGCCTCCTACAAGAACCGTCAGCACTCATATCTCAACAATGCGCAGGCGCAGGCGCAAACTTACCACCGGAGCAGAAAACAACTCCAATTTCTATCGCAAACAGTCAGCCTTTGTTCCCATCACCCAATCTCTCCACCAAAGCACAGCGCTCCATCGCCGCCGTCATTATCGCAACTCGCGTGCTAGGGTAAGATAGGCGTACTCTGAGTATCCGTCAACCACATCGACATCTTGGCGGTTCTGTATATATCGTGTTTGCTTGTTAAAAAAGAGTCACACTCGGTGATATCAACGGTGAGGGTGTAAAAGAATGCTTCAACTGGAAGAAAGGGCGAAACTGGGAGCAGGGAGAAACAGCTGAGGCCAAATGACTGAAATGTTTCCTTTTTTCGTCACCAGCTTCCCTCGAGGACACGTTCCAGGGGTTTGCGTGCCTTGTAAACGGCGATTGACAGGGCTGTGCCAAAGAGGGCTTAGGGGTGTCTGAGAGCTGCCTCGTGGCTATTGGCTGTGCTGTGTGAAAGTGGGCGGGCGTGGGTTGTCTTTGAAATTTTGCTGAGGACCGACTTTACGAGACCTGCATCTTTCTTCATCTCACACTTGTCAGTTGAGAATGACTCACGACATGCTGCTCTCAGTACAGCAATCCAACATGATCGCTATGCAAATGTTTGACTTTGTGGTCAATTACTCTAACAACCATTTGGTAAAGAAAGCACGTTGAGAAAACACGTTTGATTCATTCTATCGAACAGCTTGCTATACATATCTTTCTGGCAGATCTTCTGTCCCTGCCGCGACGGTCAGAGGCGTTCTTCGCCCTGGCAACTGAGATTCGTTTCTTCCCCATACATTCTCGGTAGTCTGTCGACCTAGGCAGAGAACAAGCTCATGATCACGATTAAGCCGGAGCGTCAATTGCCATCCCTTGGCCTAAAGGCTAAGGGTGCATAGTTGGGGCTTGACTTTGTTGGTCGGACACTCCTATTTGTACTCTTTGAATGGTATCTCTGTATAACGTGCATATGTTTGGTGAATCCTTGCTTGAAACCTGTAGAGGTCATCCCCCAAGCCTCCTCGGTTTTTGTAGTTTTCGTCATTTCATTAAATGGGTATATCCAGCTTAAGAATCCACGCTCACTTGAGGACCGTGTGAGCACCACGAGCCTCGAGAAACTGCTCCGCGACACCCTGAGGAAGCGTCCTGATGAGACCAAACACTTCCTTATTGTGATAGCGTAGTCGCGTCTTGGGGTCAAGGTAGGGAGCTGGCAGTCCGGTTATGTCACAGTAGTGCTTGTTATGCGCAAGTGATGGTGCCGATTCAATGTTTGTGTACGTGGCAGTTGGAGCCGACACACCACCCGTAGGCTTGAGGCTCTTCTCGAGCACGAGTTTGGACAGGTTTCGCGATGCTTGTGCGAGGTTTGGGGGTTCTTTGCCGCTCTCGGTGGCAGGCGTGCTTGTACCGCTTGTCGAGAGCCCATCATCGGCTGGTGTAGCGATACCGCTCGCGTCCATGGGAGTGCCTAGAGCGGAGGCTTCTCTTCGGGAAGCATCACCGACGATGGCTTTGAGGTTCTTGTTTCGGCGTTGATTGGGCTTCCAAGCTGGGCTGCGGAAGTTCTTATGGATGGAGTGGATGTCGAGCTTCTCTATAAGCTCCTGATGGGCGATTTGCGCCTCGGTTGGTGCGGCCATTGTTTTTCGTTGTGTGATGGCTGATATCGGAAAGTGTGAAGTTCAACTTGGTGCTATTATTGGCTTTATGAATTTGTTTCGCAATGGAATGATCAATGCAGAGAAAAGTCTACGTGCGTAAGGTCCCTTCGTTGTCGTAGCCATGAGCTTATCGCGTTGAAGGGGATTCTGCCGCGCTTCACCGCGTTCCTAATACCGGGAGCTGTGACTCTAGGAAGATGCCGAACTGGGCATAAAGTAAACAGAGGACTCCACCATCAACAGATGCTGTTTGAGTCTCGTTCAATACTGGCACAAATAATACAGACAAACAACTAAGATGGTGAGATTTCTGAGATGACTACAATACATCGTCTTGAAGCTCTATCTAACTCGTATCCAGGAGTCTCCCCACGAGCATCAGCAGAACTTACTGCTCTCCCGTATCATCACCAACGTGGTATGTCTGGCGAAGTTCAAGCCACTCATGAAAGGTACTGACAATATGTAGGAGAAGCTTAATGAAGCCGTTGTTGTAATGAACAAGAGTCTTCAGGTATGTAAAGCCATATTATCTCTCCATCTATCATACGGTACTTACAAGCTACTGTAGGACATCAACATTCAAAATATGAACGTAGAGCTGGTAGCGCAAATGTTCAAGAACTATCAATCCAACGTTCTGTTCCATCTAGAGGGTAAGTTTTATGCGTGACAATCTTGTATGCGGTTCTGATGATTTGATAGCTACGGATAACCTTAAGCCGCCGAACTGAGCATCAAAATGGGCGGGTGAAATGGAGTTTCCTGTATTTATGATGGCGCATGATCGCACATGAAATTATGACTTGATACCGGGTGTTGAATTCTTAGAGAAGATAAACTCGATTTGTATTGTTCATGTTAAGATCATAGTTGAGCTTGCCTGGCGATGCTCAGCTTGTTACTGTGATATGTCCTCTCCTTAAGGGAGACAGACTTCCCATGTTTTTGTAACCAATTGTCAAATTTGTAAACAAGACCTCTCTCTCTCTCTTTCTCTTTTGAAGAAGGCCTGCAACTACTTCATCTACTCAGTTTCCAGTATAATTCGTCTCTGCATCACTTTGCGTCGCGTAAGTGGATCCCGGAATTGCATGTCGCGGCCTAGATCAGCCTTGTAGCCTCGCACTTCAACCTTCCAACAACCAAGCTCCCGTGTCTTGTGAGTCTGACAAACAATTGGCCACTAAAGCCAGACATCGACTTGGCTTAAACTTTTTTTGTTCCTCCGCCATGATTTCTGTTCCTCGTTTCTAAACCTCCATCCTAACATCCTCTTCACAATCATGGCTCCCATGGCCATCGACGAGCCCGCCATCAAGGCGCCCGAACAAAAGACATACCCTCCCGCCAAAATCTTTCCCGTCAAGGAGACGCGCTTCGAGAATTACATTGAACCTACAAAGGATGGCCGCGAACGCGCATTGAAGCAGCCCGATAGCGCGGCTATTGTCATTGACAATGGTGAGCTTCGAACGCAAGGGGCTTGCGACAGCCAGGAATTGACAATTCGTCTATAGGATCTTCCGCCGTGCGCGCCGGCTGGTCTTTCGATTCGAAGCCGAGATTCAGCATTCCTCCGATTATGGCCAAGTATCGCGACCGAAAGCTAGGAAAGACCTTTTCTTTTGCTGGATCCGACTGCTATGCCGACACGACCGCGCGAGGTCACATTCGAGGCGCCTTCGAGGCCGGTGCAGGAATTGTCAGCAACTGGGATGTTATGGAACATGTGCTGGACTATATCTTCCTCAAGTTGGGCATGAATGATGCAGATGGCGCCATTGAGGTGCCCATCGTCATGACAGAGGCTGTTGCCAACCTGCCGTACTCAAGGAAATGTAGGTGGAATGATCCATTCGCGCAAGCTTAGACTGACCTCTTAGCCATGACTGAAATCATCTTCGAATGTTACGGTGCGCCTTCGCTGGCCTACGGAATCGACTCTCTCTTCTCATACAGACACAACAAGGGCAAGACTGGTCTGGTGGTCTCGTCATCCTACACATCGACACATGTAATCCCCGTATACAACTCGAAAGCCCTGCTTGGCCAGGCCACACGATTGAACTGGGGAGGCTATCACAACGCCGAATATCTTCTCAAGCTCATCAGACTCAAATACCCGGCCTTTGCTGGCAAGCTTAACGTCTCACAAGCAGAGCACATGCTCCGGGACCACGGCTATGTATCCCAGGACTACGACAACGAGCTCGCCGATTATCTTGAGTGGACAGGGCTGGAGGACCGTGATATTGTCATGCAATATCCCTACACAGAAGAAGTGATTGTACAGAAGAGCGAGGAAGAGCTGGCCAGGATAGCGGAACGCAAGAAAGAGAGTGGCCGAAGACTACAGCAACAGGCGGCGAAGATGCGCCTGGAGAAACTGATGAAGAAAGAGCAAGATCTGGAATACTACAAGGTTCTCCAAAGAAACATCACCGACCAGACCAAGAAGGAGATCCGACGCCAACTTGACAGTAACGACATCAAAGACGAGAACCAGTTGGAAAAGATCATCAAAGATTTGGAGAAGGCTATCAAGAAGGCCCGAACGAAGGATGTTGGTGGTGACCCCGAGGAGGAACAAGAACAGCCTAACTTCGATCTCCTCGACATTCCCGACGACCAGCTTGACGAAGCCCAGATAAAGCAGAAGCGCCAGCAACGTCTACTCAAGTCAAACCACGAAGCTCGTGCGCGTGCCAAGGCTGAGAAGGAGGCCGAGAAGGCGCGCGTCATCGAGGAAGAGCGTGCGGATACTGATCGACGAGAGAATGATCTTGAGAACTGGCTCGACGAGAAGCGCCAGCGACGTGCCGACACACTACAGAAGATGAAGGAACGCGAGCGCCTCAAGCAGGATCTGGGCAACCGTAAATCCCTCGCCTCTCAGATCCGCATGAAGAGCATCGCCAACCTTGCATCGGATAATCCTACCAAGAAGCGGAGACGAGGCGGTGATGATGACAATTTTGGTGCTGACGATGATGACTGGGGTGTCTACCGCCAAATCGCCGTAGGTGATAACAGCGATGATGAGCACGAGGAGGAAGACCTCCATTCGACACTCAAGTCACTAGAGCAGGACCTTTTGCGCTACGATCCCGACTTTGAGTATGAGCACACCCATGAAGCTCAGTCTGACTGGTCAAAATCTCTCCTGCACGCCTTTGCCCGAGGTCCCCGACCCTTCGACCCCTCCTCACAAGCCGAGCTCAGCCAGATCCATCTCAACGTTGAGCGAATTCGCGTTCCCGAGGTCGTCTTCCGTCCCTCCATCGCTGGTGTCGACCAGTCAGGTATTGCTGAGATTGCAGGTGACATTCTCAACCAGCGTCTCGGCAACGTTCCCAACCGTGACGATTTCCTGCGTGATGTCTTCTTGACCGGCGGTAACACTCTGTTCAAGAACTTTGACGATCGTGTTCGTGATGGTCTGCGCTCTCTCCTCCCCGCCGATTCACCTCTCAATGTGCGTCGCGCTGAGGACGCTTTGTTAGATGCTTGGAAGGGTGCTGCTGGATGGGCGGGAACTTCTGCTTGGAAGACAGCAAAGATCTCAAGAGAAGAATACCAAGAAAAGGGACCAGAGTATATCAAGGTACGTTCTGCTCAATATCCACGATGTATGCTCTTGCTAATTGTCCTAGGAACACGATATGGGCAACTCCTATGCGTAGATTCAGTGATGGGGGTCAGGAGTCAAAAGCGGGTTGCTTTATGGACGGTAGATCGGGATGTCATTGTACTTTTACATGTTGCGTTAATCAATGGTTTCTTTTTCAGCCATCAAGAAAGAATACACACCAGATACCTCAGCGGACACATCCAAGCTGCTGCTGCGTATACTACAAATATGTTTCCCAGAACACGCTTCTTATTTTAACTACCTAGTGGGAGACAGCAAAGACCTCTGCTGGTAATATCATCCACATTCATCAAGGCCAAAATAAACAACAACATGGCGTAAGGGACACCGCAAAACTCGCCAGGGGATAACCCGCAAGATCAAGGAGCCTTCGCTTCACTAAAACAGACACGAACGCCTCTCTCTCTCTTTATAAACATTATAATCACGACAATCATTTCCTCAACGCCATATAACAGATGGAGAGCCCCCGGGCACAAGGATATCATGCGACTAAACTGCTGGTTCGAGTGCTGGAGGTTCCTCGGAGTGTTGTAATTGCTTGTTGATCTCATCGGCAGTCCTTGTGTCTTCAGCATTCGCCTCAGTCTTGAAATGCGCCGTGGGATACTGTTGACGTTCAATCTGTTCCTGGGCCGCGAGACCGGCCACAGCTTGCGCAACAGCCTCCAAAGGTGTTCCCGCACCGGGATTGCTAGGTGCTGGTTCGGGATGAGGTAGAGGAGCAGCCGAAACTGGAGCCGATGCCGGTTGCGGAGGTTGAGAAAGGTTAACGTTTGGAGGGGGCGGGGGGTAGTCGCCTGCCACATCAAACAATCGCGATTGCAAATGCACGACATACTCTCGAAGCGCGTAATGTTCCGCCTGCATTGATTTGAAAGATTGTTCCATATCCGAATAATCGCGTACTTGCTGCTCGAGCTTCTTGATGTAGCCTTCTTTTCGCTGTCGGAACGCTCTCTGTTGATGAAACGTTAGCCAAACAGGTCAATGGAAGACAATCTGGCCGTGTCAATTAATAAGCGATCGATGGTGAACTCACTTGGGCTGCTCGGTTTTGCGCCGCGCGCTTTGATTGGGATAGCTCCCGCTTTGCTTTGCGACCGTCCCCCAGATGATCGTCTGGCCCTAAAGGACCCTGTGGCGCAGGAGCAATTGGAGCGGATGATGGGCCAGCGGATGCGCCTGGACTATGTCCAGAGGGAGGAACAATGGGCATCATGGTTGCGGTTGGTGCGTGGCCAGCTCGCGCGCGAAGATCGGGATGGATGTGAGCTTCAACTTCGCCTTTAGCGGCTATAGCTCGGTGTTGGTCTTGATGGCTAGACAAATGATCGAATCCATTCGACGGCCGCGCAGGAGCGGGCTGTAGAGGTTGATGTCGAGGATCACGAGGTCCAGGAGGGGTGGGCGAGGACGAGCCTGTCGCGTCGTGGCTCTTGAGGAGCTCGAGCTGTGCGCGCAGATGCTGCTCTATGTGGAGGGGTCGGTGTTAGCCAATGCGCTCGGCAGCTACGTCAACAGTAATTGAACCAGACGCGAAAACGAAATAGTCGAGAACGAATATCTGATCCAACTGTTGAGAGCAAGAAGCTCTAAGTGTATTGTATATGGATTGCGCAGGGACGCGACAGGGTTGCTATTCAGATAGTAGAGAGATGCAAGGAGCTCTATGAATGTCGCGATGGACCACGCAGTGTAGTGTAGTATTGATAAAAAGATAGAGTTGTAGGTTCAAAACAGGAACCAAGATGCGCTCGGACAATGAAACGGACAAAGCAGAACAAGAAATGAAAAGAGAGAAGAAGAGTTGACTTGACTAACCTTGATTATTGGCGCCGCTGGCTGAGGAGTTCTGCATGCTTGAGCTCTGGGGGAGGAGAGTCTGACTCAGCATCCAAGTAGTAGTGACCCAGAGCGCGCGATGATGATTACTACAACGAGGGGGGGGACCTGACGCTGACTGACGGAGACGAGTGAGGAGAGAGGCCAGCGGAAGGGTGACGGATTATGTAACCTGGATCCGTGGACCTTTTGAGTACGAGCGTGCGTGTGAGTGGTGAAAGCCAGAGTGGTGATCAAGTCGGAAAATGGCGTGGCTGGGCCGGGGGGATGGCTTCTTCTCTCCGCTTGGACTGGGCCAACCAGACAAATCTAAACTTAGACGAGTTAGGCTGATTTGGTTATCGCTCGCTTGCTACTTGTTTCCCTTCTGCTTTTGAAGTTTGATGGCTGTTGTTACTGTACGTACGGACGGAGCTCGGAGCCGTCTGTTGTCCTGCTAGGATCAATTATCTTGCTCGCTGTAGCAATCGTAATGTGCTGACGACGATTTTTGCGGCTGATGCGGAAGCCCAAAAAAAAAACCACACGCGAAACCTCTTCGTTGTATTAGAAGACAAGGCAAGTAGAACTGTTTCAGCTGCGATCTTGTTGAAGCCTTAATTCCGGTAACAAAGACGCGTAAACTGAAGAGACCAGCTGGCTTAGGTGACGAAAGTCCGAAATTCGTGTTCAACCCCAGTCAAAAATAGTGCCCGATATTCCTTCTTCTAGTATTTCTCTTCTCTATCCCGGCATCGGTAGTTCTGATACTGGCCGCGATGGGAAAAAACGACTGAGTTGAGTCAAAAGATTGGACGAATTTGCTGACTGATGACAAGAGGAGCGTTGTTGCAGCAGAGAAAATATTTGTCAGCGAACAGACAAACTTACTACGTTACCTACCTAGAGAAGCAAGGAGCTAGGACCACCTCAGGCATGCATGCACCTGCACCTTCCTCGTGAGCTTGCCTTGCTACCCCACTCGCGAGATAAATGTCCTATTCTGGAAAATAATGGCTTTTCGAGTTTCCATCTTACATTCATGGCGTATAACCACATAATACGACATAGCATCTCGCGGTAAAATCATGCATAATTACAAGTCATCGAGCTAATGATTGACGGTGTAAGGTTCTTTTCCGAGTTTCCGATTGGCGACAGATCTTATTCACTTTGTACTCTGGCTCTGGCAACCGACCTAATAAAAGATTACATACAATTGCTGATTCCTTCGTACTATAACGCCTCTTTGGGATCGTCTGTGCCATTTCAACTCGTTCTTTATTAACTGTTTTGTCTATCAAGTATTCGAAATGGTATCCTTGACAGCAGTGAATGTGGCATATGCTGAGCGTTACTCTCTACCTTACCTACAATGTTCTCTTGCCCCCATGGAATGCTACAAGTTCACCTTAACATCCTTGGGCCATCAAACAGCCAATATATTCGAGCTCATCCATCTTGCTAGGTCTGTCCAATGATCTCGGCGCCTCTTCCGAGCATTCCGGCCCCCAACAACAAGAGGAAAGGCTCAAATATACGACCTGTCCACCTTGATCAACCCTGAAAGATGATGGGATTCCAGGGCTGTGATGTAAGAAGAGCCGGCGGATGCAATGACTAATGCTTCTTTAACCGTTATAGGCGCTTGTTAATATCCAGTGAGGGTGTGCACCGTTTAGCCCGGGATTCATCATGGTCGTAATCATTGTCATGTATCAGGTACTGTGACATCTACCTGTGCGGATTCGTGAGACTTGCTTGAATCCATTGCTTTGGTCGCCCAGTTATTTCATCATTGTCAAATGCGCAAAGCGATAGTGAGGTGATAGTAATATAAAAAAGGGACTGAAAGTTGTCAGATTGTTCAACCACAGCTCAGGGGCTGACTGACTGTCTGATCATCATACGCACAAGCAGCTTGAGCACACGAAATAGAATGACCAACCAGGAAACTACAATACTTGAAGATGTTCTTCGCATTTCGCAACTTTCGATAATACTCACAGAGAAATCCTGCCTCTCTTCGGTATTAGTTGAGTTGAGCGTATAAGATGTTAGTGGATACTTCATTACACAGCAATCCACCCACATGATGCAAGTACTTGCAATCTTCACCACTCCCGCCACTCATCGCTCCATCCTTTCAGCCTCATCTTCCAAACCACTCACTCACAACCTCATCTCTCCTCAGACCCTACGATGCGCCCTGCTTATATCTCATCTCGTCTCCCAACTCTCACTCGTTTTGCTTCGACAATGGCCCAACCGCGATTTTCCGCTGGCACAGATGCTGCGAGCGTGACACCTGCGCTTAAAGCACTCACTTCCGAGGGTGGACGATGGACACTCACTCAAGACGGTGCTGCTTTGGAAAGACAGTTCAAGTTTAAGACTTTCGCAAAGACATGGGTAAGTTTTCTGAAGTGGCGAGTTCTGAATTCAATTTGAGAAGCGGCGGCCGTGAAGAAGTGAAAATAGAAATGAGTGGCTTGAGGACTAACTCAGCGCAGGATTTTATGACAGGAGTATCTCTCCAATGCAAAATCAAGAACCACCATCCCGAATGGTCCAACGTAAATCTTTCTCTCTCTCCCATTGGTTACAGCCATCTAATATTGCCATTTAAGGTGTACAACACAACCTTTATCCGCTGGACAACACACAACCCAGCTGGTCTCTCAGACAAGGACATTTCCATGGCTGCCCAATGCGACGCTCTCGCAACACAACTAGGCGAACTGCCCCCGGAGCCGGCGACCCCAGCTGCGGCCGAGACGGCGGATCAAAGCTGTGCTATCCGTGGGTTGGCGGATCGGGCTGCTGGGGCTGCTGGAGACTGTTGTACGCCTAAGAGTAAATAAGGTGGGTGAGGCTGGTATATGTGTTGTAAGAAGTTTGTACGGATACCGTGAAAGTCAGAATTCGAACATGCTTGCTTAATTGCACTGGGTCGACTGGGTCAGAAGGTCACTTGTGGCTAAGTGTATTATTATTATTATTATTATTATTATTAAGTTTACACAAAAGCATACGTCACTGGATCATGACAAGTTGTCATGATACCTGATTCCACAAACGATAAGGAACAATAGTTAGAGGTCAACGAACGATGTTGATTATTAAATATGTCTAAAGCCTCTCCAGGGCGGTTTTGTATATACAAGCGTAAAAAGTCGTTCTTAGTTAACATCCCCAACGCCATGCGAATGCTCGAATCGCGAGTCTAGCAACGGAGACGATGTATGCCCGGTGAGCGAACAGTCTAAGTCTTCATCATGATCAACACCCTCCTCGTTTTGTTTTTCGGTCGTGAAATCTCTGGGTCGGACTTCGATTCACCGCAATCGATTATCTGTCGTCGTGCCAGATCTTCTCTGCAGCACTCTATTGCTGCTTCTGGGCCTTGATGGCAGCGAGCTTCTTTGCGCGACGCTTCTTGTGAGCCTCGGCACCAGCCTCGGTGTCCAGGCAGTAGTCCCACCAGCGGAAGCTGGAGGCGTAGTTGCCGATGAACTTCTCGTGGTGAAGATCGTGGTGCTCGGCACCGGCCCAGACGGGGAGGAAGTGGCGCAGACTCCAGGGGAAGTCGTAGCCGCTGTGGGAGTCGATGGCCTGGAAGAGACGGAGGACGATCCAGGTGTACATGGTGAAGAGGTGGAGCTCGCCAGTGATGGCAAGGAGAAGAACGGGGCATCCGACGACACCGATACCGAGGAGAGCGGTCTCGATGGGAGAAGCATACTCAGCGGCGAGACCGAAAGGAGCAGAGTAGGTGTGGTGCATCTTGTGGATGGCCTTGTAGAGGGGACCGTAGTGCAGAGCACGGTGGAACCAGTAGTGCCAAGCATCCTCCATGACGAAGCAAATGGCGATCTGGAGAGCCATCTTCCAGACGGGAGGGAAAGGCACACCGTAGTCCATACCGAGGTAGGTAGCGATAGGGTGGAAGAACCAGATCTGAGGAAGTTCGGCGGTGAAGTGGCTGATGAGAACAATGGAGGCGCAATCCCACTGCTCCTTGAGGGTGGGAACCTTTTGCTTCTGGATTCTGAATTGTTGGAAAAAGGGGATGTAGTCCATCATCATATAGGGAATGCAGCGGCCGAAGTAGACGAGCTCGTGGAGGACGAAACTCATGATGCCGGTCGCGAGGGTGTCGTTCTGCATCCAAAGGTACCAAGCCTGAGTCGAAAGTTAGTATTGTTGTTTTTCTCGCGGTCAGGATCGGATTGGACATACAGCCCAGAGCTTCTCGACGATGTTGAGCTGGACATTGTACTTGGAGACCTCCTCGAGGACAACAAAGTAGTCCTTGGTCTGGTTAAAGGACGCGAAGGTGGTCGCGTTTCTGTGGGAAGTGTTAGAAAGAGTTGTCCAAAGCATTGGCGCATCGATATCAGGGAGGCTACTCACAGCGCATCCATGGTGAAGGTAGTAAACTTATGGCAAAGTAGACTGAATAGGGGCCCTCTTGGGAAAGAAGAAAGACTCCAACTAGCACCAGGTCAAGTCAAGAGTCGTCGGTCAGGCGGCTCTTGTTATGAAAGAGGAGGGTTGACAATGGCGATGGTGGTGGTGGAAAAGGAGACAAGATGGTGGCTGTCGGGGAGGTTTTATCATTTCCTCGATAACCCGGCCCAGAGAATCTTCTAAGGGGGGTCCCATCCAAAAATGGTGGGCAGCGGGCCTTTGGCCTTGGCCTAAGCACACGCCACAGTCAAGTCAATTCACTAACTTTACGGAGATTTACTGGAAAGAAAGCAAACGGACCACCTGCTCTTTCGCAGTTACGGTACGTACCATTGCGAAAATTGCACAAGGGACGACACCTCAAAAGCGCATTCGCACACCTTGTAAGCCAAAGGTGGTAACATAAATCTCCAAGCCCTGTGACAGCCAGCCATTCACGACACAGGACCCCTGGGCTTCTACTGGTCCGTGCCCGATACCAGATGGCAGCGCGAAATGGTTCCAGAATGAGGCCACTGTCAAATTGACCTCCCGGTATCCGGGCCCATTTACATGCCTCTGCACCAGTCAAAGCGAATACATATCGCTTTACCATTGTCACCGCTTCACAAGAATCGTATGTGTGTTTATCGACTTTACGGGGATCTCACGGGAATTTGAGGAATCTTCTCAGATCATTTCGAGGTCCCTGGCGTTATCTTTTTTTTTTTAACCTTATCAAGGGTCCAGCTTGTTATGAGGGGGGAACCGTCTGTCCCTTTTACACGCTGCGATTGAAAGCGGTGAAGATCGAAATCAGACCCAATTTGGCTACTGCCGTGACTTCTGATTGGTCTAGACGCGATGTCCTTTACTCAGATTGAATTGATCTAGATTTGATTCTGTAACACAGAAATACACAGAGTGTTCGCGTTTCACTCTCTGGAGCATCCTTGTTGTAGGTATGTCCCTATTACCGTCGTGACAGGTGATTTTTACATTGAACGCGTCCTGTATGGATCAAGTGGCAACATTTTCACAGGGATTTCCAATCTAGGATCTCATCAAACAAAGCATTGCCGTACAAGCTCCATCGGGATGGCGCTCTCCCGGACTAAGAAAGTGGTGTGTTCTGCACGGCGACTTTAGAAGCGGCCTTTGCGGCAAAGACTCGAGTTAGATAGATACCCACAGATTGAGTGGCGATCGCGCCCACGGGAAATGTATCAGATTATCAACCAATCTGTTGGGTCAGAGTCATCCCGCCCCTTGCACCAATCGATGATCTCATGAGATGTGTCTCTTTTTCGTTTTCGGTTCTGGAATTAGAGGCTCTGCACGTTATTCTACGCCTCTCCCGCTCGTCTTCGCTCGCATGATGATGGCTATTGTTCGATTTCCAGCGCTTATTGATTATCACTTCACATGCAATATGTTTCATCCAATTGATCCCCTGGCAATTGAATTCCTTCTTTTTGAGAAATGATGGCATGATCGGAATTTCTCATGTTTTGATATCTTCATTTGGTTGATCCATATGCATTCCAGCTTGGGCTTAGTGCATCGTACTCGGTGGGCAATGGGGCGATCCGAATACGAGATCTATCCGAATAAATCGTTCATGCCGAAGTATAGGTTAACCTCGAATTTTCAGATATGATAGATATAATCATCAAGCATGATTTAACCTATAAACTGGGTGTAACCTTATAGTCGTCAAACTACAGTTAAATGTGTATTTAGTCCTAACCTTGGGTTGCTATCTGTTAAGTCACATTTCGGTGCTGTCGGGTCCTTGAAAGTGTACATCATCTGCTCGATACGTATTATTCACAAAGCCGTAGGCTACTGCAACAACTTTTTATTACTATTCCTAATTAACAGGTGCTTGTTAACATTAAATGTATGCGATCATAAGCGCATACAACTGACTACTGCCACACTTGATCATGACATTCTCTTATGTGGCACGGAATTGGGCTGAGGCAAGATTGATAGAGCACATCTTACCGAATACGAATAAGTCCCTAACAAGCAACCACACCTTCTTTGAGCTTTTGTGAAACGTCACTCAGTGGCTAGCTCATTCATTATATGCAATGCATTGTTGATTGAAGGCCAGTGTAATTGATCAATCCAACGGGTGCCAGCCTTGATACCATTCAATCCCAGTTCAATTCTGCATCTTGCAACAGTTTTGGTTGTTTTCTTATGTACGTAGCCGGCCTGATCCGTGTGGCATGATAAACGTTCCCCACATTTGCTCATCTCCCGCATTCGTGTCTGGACCTTGGAGCTTGTACAAGCTCAAGCTTACCTCACCTTCTCACCCTCGTTTCGCTTTCATCTGTCACGCGATTCGACGCCCGGCGCCAACTGCGCAGCCCTGCTCCGATTTCTCCGTTGAACCCCCGTGACTTGGCGCTCCTCCTCCGGCCGAAAAGCTGCTACCACCGCCGTTATCGTCGCCATTCGCCCGGGGTCGTTTGCCGAGCTCTCCGCCGATTCTTCGGAGCTACCGTCCCGTCTCATTTCTCGTTATCCCCGGCCTAGAGTTGCTCCCTGCAACTTCAGCTGCTGCTGACTGATGCTGTGCTTCACCCATCAGCCCTGTTGCTATCAGATCTAAGCAAGCTCATCCTTGGTAATACCATGACGCTTGTCTCCGAGTTCGTCCACCTCACTACCTGGCCCTTGCTACTATTGCCCCTCATCTTACCTAATCCATCAAGTCACTGACCATGCTCACAGCCAAGTACGGCGGCTTGATGCCTACCTTGACCGTCTCCCTGTTATATCTGAGGTCGCTTCTGAAGATGACCGATCAGAGACTGAAGAGCATGATTTTGCTGTAGCTACTGCCTTCTCATCCCCTCGCCTCGATCATTTGCTTCGTACCATTCAGTCATTGAGTACTACCTCATCTTCGCAAGGCCTTCTACCAGCATGGCGTATCAGGGATCTTCTTGTGTCATCCGATCTTCCTGCATTTGCAGGCCTTTCAGTGAGAGAGGCTCAACCTGGTAACGAGGCTAAAAGCCCCTATGAAAATGAGCTCGAGTGGTTGCTCGTGAGCAAAGCCACCATTCAACTTCATGGTGTCGTTCTCAACACACTTTTGGAGCAAATTGTTCCCCTCAATGATGATATTTGGTACTGGGATGATGTTTTAGGCTCGTATTCCTACAGCAGCCTCTATGCTGTCCAGACCTCACCTTTGCGTGTCTGGGCGTGGTCCCAGGAAGTCTACACTGCGACCAAACTACGCGTTCAAGCTGGTTCCCTTCATCATGCCCCAGGTGAGCTTGTGGATTCTACGACATCGGGTCTCGCGCAGCAATGGACACAGTTTTACGGCATTGTGAATGACAGCATCCGGGAACGATCAATTGTCAACATTCAACGGAGAGTTTTGTCGCCAGTTGCATTATCTCGATCCGAGGCTCGACGCAAACAGGCACAACTCAAGAAACTGCGCGAGATTACGGCAAGCGGTCTCGGTGTGTTGATGGATGAAGGTCTACAATTTGGTCTTGATGACGATAAGGCTGAGCTTCAGGACCATCACGATCTCAAGGGTGTCGTCGAACGCAGCGTGGCTCTCATCGATATGGTTCTCAAGGAAGTTTCTACTCTGGATGTTAATATCGGCGACTTTGAGGACAAGGTTTTTGCTGGTGTCGAGGAAGATCCCGAGTTTTCGGTTCACGTCGAAGATAGCAACCCACCAGACCGACCAGCCATTCTAGCCCGACGACTACTCACCATCATTGACAAGTCCCTTCCTGAACACCTTACTGCCATGCATGCTTTGGCAAAGGATAATGGTCGACCCACTACTCTCATCCGATACTGGCTCCCTGCGATTGTTGGCCTGCTCTCCTCGACAACCATTTTGCGTATTCTGGTCAACCGAAAGGCTGATATCGTTGAGTGGTTCGTTGGATTTGGCGAGACTGTTCGGGATTTCTGGTTCAACTGGGTCATCGAACCTACATCAAAGATTATTTCGACTATCAGACACGACAAAAACAGCGAGATTGCCATCATGAGTAGGGACAGCCTCAAGGCCGACCGCGAGAGTCTCGAGCGTATGGTGGTGGATTTTGCCCTCGACAAGCCGCACTTTGCCACTGAAGCTGGAAGCACCTTGACTGATGCCCAGATCGCTGATATTCGACACAAGGTTGCTGAAGGTGATGTTACCCCGGTACTGCGAGCGTTTGAGAAGGACTTGCGAAGCCCATTCATGGGTACCATCCGCGGAGATCTCGTCCGATCGCTCCTTATTCAGGTTCAAAAGACAAAGGTTGATCTTGAGGTTGCCATGACTGGAATTGACTCGCTCCTCAAGAGCCAAGAACTGGTTTTCGGTTTCGTCGGTCTTACCCCTGGTGTTCTCGTCTCGTACAGCATGTTCCAGTACCTCCGTGGTGTCTTTGGCGGCCGCTCTGGCCAACGTCAAACCCACAAGGCTGGCAAGGCCGTTCGCGTTCTCCGAAACGTCGACCGCATTCTATCCGAGGCCCGACCTACAGAGACTAATCTTCTCTCGTACAAGGACCACGGTCTTTTGCTTTCCGAAGTTCATATTCTGAGGGATCTCGTTGATAAGCTCATGCCCCGTGAGATTGCTAGAGAGTTCCTTGAGGATCTTGATGATCTATCCAACATGAAGGGTATTCAGCTGCAGACCAGGGCATTGGAGCGTATCCGATGGGCTTATGCGAGATGGCTTCATTAAGTCAGCTTATTGATGGGTGTTTGTTATGGGTCTGACGATATCATGTATACTAGCCCTTACTCCATACACGCAGGTAGATTGCATAAACGAGTTATGATTAGATGTACCAACCCTGGTGTTATGTCTGTAAAGTGCAGCGCCTAGCACGAGTTGCCATGAGTAGAGGTGCCTACTGACACCAGGAGCATGATAACGCAACAAAAGTGTCATGAATCCACGAAATGAATGCTTTATAAGCTCTCTAATAATTATTGACACCAGTATATACTTGCCCGCATCCCCGAAGCCGGGTAGTGGGCAACCTTTTCCGCGCGTGCCCTTGATCCCGGGTATTTTACAAGCAACGACTCCCTACCAAACCCCAACGCCGAGATAATTATACATTCTCTAGCCCAATAGCTTAGAAATGTCTGCTGCACGTGTATTCTCACGCCTTTTATTTCGCGCATCCTTCTCACGGAACGCCTTCGTCACCAGCTCTCGCTTCTCACCCTGCACATCCAACACACGCTCCTCGACAGAACCCTCCATGACAAGCCGGAAAATGGTCGTCTCACGAGTCTGTCCGAGACGATGGACGCGGTCGATAGCCTGGTCCTCGATGGCGGGTGCCCACCCTGGAAGATGTTAGTGAAGATAGGAAGATCTGGTGGGAGGACTTACAGCTGTCGGAGAGGATGACGGTGTCGGCTGCGACGAGGTTGAGACCGACGCTGCAGACGGAGAGACTAGCGAGCATAACTCGTGTCTCGGGATCGTGATCAAGAGCTTCGATAGCCTTGTCGCGCTTACCAGCCTTCATGCTACCGTCAACACGCGTGTAGCCAATCTTCTCATTCTGAAGCTGCGCCTCAACAATATTAAGGAACGTAGTCCACTGAGAAAACACAACTACCTTGGACCCCTCTTTTTTCATCGTCGCTTTAAGAATCTGCAGCATCGCTTCTGTCTTTGAACTCTGCGAGTCAGCATCAAAGTCACCCGCATCATCACCCGCGTCTTCAGGCGCCGGTTCAAGAAGACTATTCTCGTCCAGCTTGTTGCGACATAGAGGGCATTTATGCTGTATTTGGATGGCGCGTAGGATGCAGTTTCGGCAGAAGACGTGTTTGCAGGTTGTGATGACGGGGTTGGTGGGGTTGTCGTAGCAGATGGCGCATTCTTCTTGGCTTTCGATGTATAGACGGAGAGCTTCCTGGAGAAGACCGCGGTTCTTGTCGTTGAGGGGGACGACTTCGTGCTCGTCGAGAAGGTTGAGAATGTCGCTGACGCGTTCTTTGCAGAGCGTCCAGTGGTTGCAACTAGAGGGTTTTAGTATAATTATGAAAGATGGTGAGGGGTGAACTTACACTTGACGAAGGCGGAGAAGACGTTCGAGGACGTTTTGAAAGCGTCCTTTTTGTCCTGTTTTGGAGCCAGCCTGCCATTGCTCAAGTTCACCTCTGGCCTCGTCCCTTCATACAGTTAGCATTCGAACTTTAGCGTTGTATCATTTGTGAACTTACAGCAAAGCATCGTACTTGCGCTTCTCATCCTTGCGGAATGGGATTCTGTGGACGTACTCCTTCTTGGCCGGTAACTTGAGATCTACAAACTTCATGTCCTTCTTGCGACGCAGACAAAGGTCATGCATGAGTGACTGGAGAAGTTTCTCACCGTTACTATCCCCTGCCGCTAGTTTGCGACTGATTTGGGCGTTGAAGATCTCGAGTTGTTCAATACCGCCGGTGATGTGGAGGAATTTGACGAGGGAGTGTAGATCCTTGACTGAGTTTACACTGTATCGTGTTAGCTTCTGTTGAAGGGATCATTGAAGGGTAAGACTTACATCGGAGTTCCTGTCAGAACCCAGCGAGACTCTGCGTTGATCTCACAAGCAGCTTCAGCCACCTTTGTCCTGGAGTTACGAATCGTATGACCCTCGTCGAGAACGACTCGTCGCCACTTGATGTTAGGCGAAGTTATAGCTCTGTCCACTCCCTTGTCTCGCTCTCTAGCAAGTCTTCCATAGCTGGTAATCACAACGTCGTACTTCTGAAGCTGTGCAGCACTCGCCTTCTCACCTCCATGGTAAAGGAAGACACTAGGTTGTTGATCTTCTTGGATATGTCGCTTAATCTGCTGACTCCAATTGCTCATGACACTGACGGGCGCAACGATGAGGGTCGGACCCTTACCTCCTGTGAGGATCAGACTGATAATCTCAAGAGTCTTGCCAAGACCCATGTCGTCGGCTAGAATACCGCCTGAGAGGAGTTTTGGGGCTGTGTTTGTGACAAAACTAGATGCGATGTTGTGGAAACGATTTTTGGACACTTGAAGCCAGAGCTGCATGGGCTCTTTGGAGCCCTCGGCTGGGAGTTCGGGATTCTCTTTTGAGCTCATCCATGCGAGGCCCTAGACAGGTCAGTAAAGTCCATTCTGTTCTTGTGAAGTGGCATACCTGTAGTTGGTAAGGCAAAAGCTGCGCTTTGAGCTGTTTAGGCTGTTCAGCCATTGGAAGTTTCTCCAGCTCATCCTCACCGATGGCAAGTGATTTGGCGGCATCCCCGCCCTTGCGCATCTCCACCGCCTCACTCTTCTCAAGGACATTATCCATGGTGATCTCAGGTTTTTGTGGAACAGAAAGTCCTTGACCAACACCATGGGTTGAGCTACCATTCACTAGACCCATCGCCGCCTTCCTACGAGCTTCAGCTTCCTTTCTAGTGTTCTTGAGCTCCGTAGCCTTGACTAGCTTATCCTTCTTGAGCTCATCCTCGATCCTTGAGCGCTGCTGCGGGTCGCTGGGCCCGTAGAAGAAGAGCTTAACTGGACAGTCATAGAAGCCTTTCTCACCCGTGAGCTGGGCTTCGAGGATGACATCGCCACGATCCTGGATTCGAGTCAGACGTGGAGGTGTTGGACGGCGCAACGTTTCGTCTTACCACATATGGGGCGAGTTTTTCTACAATCTTGCGGGGGAGATGGCCGATTTGAGCACCAACGACGTTGTCAACCCGGATGGCGTCGGCGTCGTACTGTACAGTGGATGTTAGAGTTCCAGGCCATGGCGCGGGAGAGATAGAGAATGGGACCACTTGGAGTAGTACGAACCGAGTTATTGGGTTCTCGTCTGCAAAGAACAGCCTCTGTGTGCTTGTGAGTCTTTGATGTGAGATGTGAAGAGTGAAAACATACCACCTGGTGAAGCATAACCTCTGTAATATCTTACACCGACAATCTTTCCCGCTGTTTGACATTAGAATAGCTACAGTACACATAAAAAGGTGTGATGTATTGGCGCACCAAAGGTACCGTAGAGTTCAAGGGGAGGCCCATCATCGTCCTGAGTCAAGTCAAGATAATCCGGCTCAGCGGTAGATGACGGTACAGCCTGGGATGAAGAGCCCGCATGAGTATGAGTGTTTCGGGCGGGCCGTTTCTGACGCGTCTCAGACTCATCGTCACCCGTAAGGTCGATGAGGTCGTGCGTGCGTTTGGCTGGTCTTGGCATTTTTGGCGACGTGACGTTGTAGAAGTTGCGAGACGATGAAAAAGAACAGAAGAGAGGAATCTTCTCCTTCTCCTCTTTTGATGCAGTTTTCGAAAAGTGAAACGCTTTCCCTCACGTTCGCTTCACTTTTGTAAATGGTGATGGCGCGTCACGGAATTGTAATTGCTTCTTTGAGTCGGTGCGGATCAATGAGATAACCCGACATGTAAACTTTAATAACAACGGATGGAATGAATGCCTTGATGAATGCTATAATTCATTGGAAATAGAAGTGAGTTTGTTTCTATCTCATCAATTACTTTCTTTTATTGTATGAAGCATAGCGATGTAGTGTGCGGCAAGTGGGTCTCTCAATGTACATGGCCTACTAACACGGAAGTCACTGCACCAACTGACGTCACCAAAGTTAATGATCATAGAATCACAAAGACATGATATAAACAGCAAACAATACCCAATTACTCATTTCATATCATATTGCATGCAATGGTTGACCAAGTAGGGACGCGGCACAGCCAGTAATCAATACAACCATAGATCTAACTAGCATAGAATCACGGAGAATTATTTAAACGGCAGCTTTTATTCCCATTCAATGTAATAAAGACCGGCCATTGGACGGGAGAGCCGTTACAACCCTTTTGCGGAAACGATGGCCGGCCGGCTATACTGACCCTGGAAAAGTGTCAGGTACACGACCCACTGTGGCCAGACAAAGACTTGATCAGACATGGGCATGACCGCTAATGGCGTTGTTTCTAACCTTGAATATTACAAGTTAATTAATAGACTAGAATTTACCTATACATAGCCCCCCGATGCTATTAAATAGTTAGTTGCAAAGGCGATCAACCATTGCTAAAGCTTGTCTGGATGTTAGTGAGCATCGATGAAGAGAACAAGTAGTAGCAAAGAGATTTCATTATCCAAGCTAACTAGATTTTATATGCCAGTCCAGAAAAAAGGAAGACCCATCCGTTTTTGACCACCCGTCAATTGTTGGGCATTGCACGGGCGTTCACCATTCTCGTTATATCATCACATGGCCACCAGCCGCATCCTGCGATCAGCCACCAGTGGACTCATCCTTCGCTGTCTAGTAAAGACCGACGACAATGTCACCCTTGACTCGGGCAGTCAAGTGAACCTCGGCCTCGAGATCGAGCTTGATGCCGACAAGGAGAGCAGCCGACTTCTGAGCGCCGTTCTCGTCGGTGGCACCCTTGAGGAGTTGACCTAGAATTGTGTAAGTAGCTGAAAAGATGAGGATATGGAGAGGACTTACCAGCAGGCTGGGAGAGACCAGTGGAGGTGGGGAGAGGAACAACGAATTGCTGCTGCTTCTGGCTGCGGCGACCACCTCGAGCCTGACCATCGGAGTCAGAGTCGGAGGCGTAGGCGGGCTTGGACAGACTATTGATAGAAGGAATTGTTAGCCATTGCTTGGATACTGAGTGATAAGTGTGCTTACGCGGTAACAGCGGAGTTGCGAGCAGGAGCAGGAGAAGAGGGAAGGTTGGCAAAGGGGAGTTCAGAAGTGGGAGGGGGAGTAGTGGTGCTGAGTTAGTTAGTGTGAGGACTCAACTGGTCTGAGCCATTGGGGAGGGAAGATGAGATGAGACGAAAAGAAAAGAAGGGAAATGCTTACGAAGTAGGGGCAGACATTGTGCTGGAGTGTGTTGGACAAAGTTGTCAAAGTTGATTGAGTGTTTGTGGTGGTGGTGGTGGTGGTGGTGGTGGTGGTGATCGGAGCTGGGGCTCAAGTAGATGATTGTTGAATGGTTTGGATGGTGAGTGCTGATGAGAAAAGATGAGTTGAAGGCGATGCAGAGACCATCTTATATAGAAGTTTTGGACTCAGTCAAGGGTGAAATTCTCTCTCTGTGCAAGTCGCGATAGCAGTGTCTTGTCT